>JANAVB010010337.1:0-47641 GCA_029216955.1 Iris pallida | reverse complement strand
TATAAATATACATATTGCTAAAAGAATTATGAAAAGAAAAGAAAGGAATAAGAAGAAAAATCAGCCCATCAATACTGTGCATCCTGTTCCCACCCCACTTGGGAGCATTGCATTTACATGTGAAGGAGGGGCATGTATATTTGGTTAACCGAACGAAAGCAGCAGCAACACCAAGCCGGCCTGCCCAACCCGAGCCCCAATTTCTCAAGCCCACAGACCCGAGACCCTTTAGTTTCTGTAAAACCGAACAAAATTTACACAGCTGATCGATCGTATATAAGAGATCGTGGGAGGAGAGTTTCCAAAAAACCCTAACCACCCTATGCCACCATGACCACCCCGTGGCCTGGCGACCCCGTCGACGTCCTGGCGGCCACTGCCGTGCGCAGGAGCGGCCGGCCGAGCGCTGGAACGCGCGCGAGCGCGCGAAGATGACAGCAGCGAATACACCAAGGTACCGACTTCGTAATATTATTTCTTCGCGCATACTCGATGATTTGCAATTCCGTAAAATCGTATGGACAACCCATATAACCCTCTAGGAATCCATATAGCTGGTTCGTATCGAGTCGACCCCGATTCGGAGAGTGATCGACTCAAAAACTACGAAAATTCTGTTCGAAAACAGAGTTTATAACGCACACCACACCCAACTTGGAAGCCGGATTTCGATCTGTGCTTTAATAGTTTTCAGAAACTAATTGAACACAATTAAAGTTAACATAACCAAGATCAAAACAAAACTTTTAGTCCTGTTTTTCGATGTGTGTGCATGAATTAAAGCGTTGACAAAGTTTACCAAAAAATTGTTTTCAAAACTAGGAAAACTCATCCACACGACGTGCGTCCCACCAAACCGGGCGACGTGGTCGCGCACCGTAGGCATCAAAAGCTGCGTAATGGCTTCGTGGTCTTGTGGGCTTGGACAGAATTCAAATTGGTCGCGTGTGCGCGACGAATTTGATACGTATCCGTCGAAATTTACCGTATCGTACACTTTGTAAATTCTTCAATTACTTTGTGCACGCTCGTCAGATCGAGACGAAACTTGTGCCAACAGGACCGTATCGTTTTTCTGGTCCTGCATGCCAAGTTTTTGGTCCGATTCTGAGACAGTTGAATTGTACGTCGTTTTGCGGGCCCCACGGTCCCACTCATCAGGCGATTTTGTGCACGGCCCGCCGGAATCCAACTCTGGACATACGGTTGGGTTCGTATCGAAAAACCAGATCCGTAGACATATAGTTTGACGACTTTAGAGACCATTGACTCTAACACGCATTTCGGTACAAAGCGGGTCCAACGACGGACATCGTTTTTGCCCGAAATTACTGTTTTGCTCCTGTGTCCAGAATTGGACTTAAGGACAGGCAATCCTAGCTAATTTGACTATTCTGAGAACGTTGGTACTGTTTATTTTAGTATCTGGAGACTTCTGCATGTGTTGACTGATTGTAGCTCATTGAGTGGTATAGTATTGTTGGTTTCTCCAGCTAAGGACCTCAGGCAAGTGCACTTTCTGATTGCTTTTTGATTCATAGTAGTCTTTTTATTTTATGTCTATATATATATCTTGCTGCTTGTTGACACGCTCGTCACACGGAGTAGCCGGGAGGAGAAATATCTTAGTAGACATGTGGACTACCCAGAACTATCCCCGTGTCTTTCGTGAATGCTAGCAGCTGCACATGACACGTACAGTATGCCTTATTTATCCCCTAGCCGTTCACATGTCGAAACAGATATTTCACACCACCTAGATAGATGTCTTTTATTAGTTTTTTTTTGTTTACTTCTCTATCGTGCTATGTCATCAGTTTTCTTTCCAGTTTTTATATCTCATATGTTATTGTCATGTCTTGTTAATTCTATTGTATTTTCGCATTATCGTCGGTTTGTGTACTTGTTCCATTCCTGACTGGAAACCAATATTTTTTAGGTTTAGCCGCGATCACTCTTAGCATTGGGAAGGCTTGGGTATGATGAAGACAACCTAGAAATAGAAAGCAATTATATTAATTTCCTTAATTGTAAAATCTTGTACTTTCTTTAATTATAAATGTTGTAATAAATCTAGAAATGTGAATGAGCAATAATGTTTATTTTGAGCACTTATTTCTTGCGGGCTTGACAGCGTTCTACCGTCGATCTGCGGCGTAGGCTGGCTTGGACACGTCTCGTATCCGAAAAGCGGGTGCGGGTCGTGACAGGAGCATCTACGGATTGTGCTAGAGACTCTCAAGAAGGAGCAGTTGTATGGGAAGCTGTCGAAGTGCGAGTTCTTTCTGGAGAAGGTAGAGTTCTTGTGTCATGTTGTGACCGAGCATGGGATCTCAGTGGACCCAAAGAAGATTTCAGCAGTTGAGTCTTGGTCTACGCCGAACTCAGTTGCAGAGATTCAAAGCTTTTTGTGTCTGGCAGGCTATTATCGAAAGTTCGTTCAGGACTTCTCTCGGATTGCAGAGCCGATGACTAGACTCACCAGAAAAGACGTAGAGTTGGACCAAGGAGTATCAGGCTGCTTTTGATGAGCTGAAGAAGAGGTTGACTACAGCTCCTATCTTGACATTGCCATCTGGGACTGGTGGTTTCACGATCTACAGTAACGCTTCTGGGAAGGGCTTGGGTTGCGTTCTTCAGCAGCACATGAAGGTGATTGCCTATGCATCCAGGCAGTTACGTCCTCATGAGAAGAACTATCCTACCCATGATCTAGAGTTAGTAGCTGTTATCTTTGTTTTGAAGCTGTGAAAGTACTACCTGTACGGAGAGCGAGTTGAGATATTCACGGATCATAATAGCTTGAAGTACGTGTTCATCCAGAAGGAATTGAACATAAGGCAGAGGCGCTAACTTGAGCTGATAAAGGACTTTGATATCTCTTTGCAGTACCATCCAGGAAAGGCCAATGTAGTTGCAGATGCCTTGAACAGGTATCCAGTCGCTATGTATTTGACGGCAGATCATCATCTATTGGCTGATCTGGATAGTTTGGTTATCGAGGTGATCATTTCGGGCATAGAGGTTCAGATGTAGGGTTTACAGATTCAGTCCACATTGATAGACAGAGTCAGATCAGTACAGCTTAATGACGTGGCCCTGAGGAGCATCAGGGAGCAGGTGCAGGCAGAATTGCTAGACGATTTCTCTATAGCCGAAGATGGGTCGCTGAGGCACGGTACTAGATTGTGCATTCCTAGTAGAGAGCTTCGGAAGGAGATTCTGCAGGAAGCACTTCGTTCTCAGTACTCTATGCATCATGGAGCCAACAAGATGTACAGAGACCTGAGAAAGCACGTATGGTGGTATGGCATGAAGCGAGAGGTAGCTCAGTTTGTATTTCGATGCTTAGTGTGCCAGCAGGTGAAAGCCGAGAGACATAGGACAGGTGGTCTGCTTCAGACACTACCTATTCCAGAGTGGAAGTGGGAGCACATCACTATAGACTTTATATCTGGACTTCCACGATCTCCAGGAGGAAAAGACACGATTTGGGTCATCGTTGATAGATTGACCAAATCGGCCCACTTTTTGCCTTTCAAGGTGGGACTGTCTACAGAGAAGCTGGCAGAGATGTATGTGCGGCAGATAGTCAGATTGCATGGAGTTCCGGTGAGTATAGTCTCGGATCAGTATAGTCGTTTCACTTTCCATTTTTAGAGGAGTTTGCATACTAGCTTGGGCACCGAGCTCAAGTTCAGTACCGCGTATCACCCTCAGACGGACGGACAGTCAGAGAGGACCATCCAGACACTCGAGGATATGCTTCGTACTTGTGTGTTAGACTTTGGGGGATCTTGGGAGGACCATCTTCACTTGGTAGAGTTGCTTACAACAAAAACTATCAGGCCAATATAGAGATGTCGCCATTTGAGGCTCTATACGGACGGAGATGTCGCACTCCATTGTCATGGAAGGATGTCGACGAGAGAGTTTTACTTGGACCGGAGATGGTGGTGGATGCAGCAGAGAAGGTTAAGTTGATCAGGGATAGACTTCGGGTGGCTCAGGATAGACAGAGGCATTGGGCTTATAGCCACCGGAGACCGTTAGAGTTCGAGGTTAGTATCCTTTTTTTCTGTTTGTGCTTGCTTGTGATTGTTTGCTTTAGGGTCTTGTATTGAGTCTTGTCTTGTGTCTAGGATGGCGATATGGTGTTCTTGAGGATTTTTCCGATACGGAGCACGATTCGCTTTGGCCGAGGCGGGAAGCTTAGTCCGCGCTTCATCGGACCTTTTACTATTCTTGAAAGGGTCGGTGCAGTGGCCTATCGACTAGACTTGCCGCCTACGCTCGAGGGAGTTCACAACGTGTTCTATGTGTCGTAGTTGAGGCGGTACGTGGCAGATCCTAGCCATGTATTGGATCACTCCGAGTTAGAGGTGGGGCCTACTCTCCGCTATCCAGAGCAGCCTGTAGAGATTCTGGATCATCGGAAGAAGGTGCCCCGGAACCAAGTTATTCCTTTGGTTCGTATCGCATGGAGGCATCACTCTCCAGGTGAGTCTACCTGGGAGAGAGAGAACGAGATGCGAGAGCGTTACCCTTATCTCTTCGAGCCTTGAGGTATTTTTTTTCTCTTTGTTCGTGCTTGTGTTACTTGTTATAGTTTGTTCTAATTTCGAGGACGAATTTTTTTTAGGAGGGTAGATTTGTCACCCCACTTTCTTGAATAGGACTAATATAGTCATTTACATTATTTTATTATTTAATATTATTTAAATTATTAATGTTAGTATTTTTACATTGTTAGTTAAATAGGTATTTTGTTGATATATATATATATATATATATATATATATATATATATATATATATATATATATATATTTTTATATATATATATATATATATATATATATATATATATGTTCAATAAGTTTTTATTATAAAAATTTTAATATATTAAATAAATATAGATACGAAATATTTATTTTTATTTTAGAAATTATTTTAGAATTATTTGGTATTTATTTTATTTTATGATATATATATATATATATATATATATATATATATATATATATATATATATATATATATATATATATATATATATATATATATATATATATAAATGATTAAAGTACTAAAGTAAGTACAAGTAATAAAGAAAAGAAAAAAACCAAAACAAACAGCAGCAAAACAAACACACGCACACACAAACAAACACCAGGAGCCCAGCAAACCGACCCCCCATTAACCCGTTCGGCAAACTCGACCCTTGCGAGCGTATATGTATAAATCGTTATAGAGATCGAGAAAGAGAGAAGAATTTTTACAAAACCCTAACCCTATGCCGTCACCCCAACCCAGCGCACGCCCGATGTCGCCGTCGACCATCCCGCAGCCGTCCATCGCCGGAAAATGCACGACGAACAGCCCACCCTCGTGCAGAACTGTCAGCAAGAAGCCGACTTCGCAGCGAGATAACTCCGTGCTCGCTCGATCGATTTTTGATCCGTTTCTTCCGATATGATCCTAACCTATATACCTTTAATCTCCTTCAAATAGTTCATCCGATTCGCATTATGTGCGATGAAAAATGAGTTCCAAAATCGAGAAAAAAACTAATTTTTTGGGTTTAGAAACTGTCCCGAAACTCTATATTTGTGGTCAATTTACGACCAGAATATCGCTAACTTTGGAAAACCTTCTGAAGGCACTTGTAGACAACATATAAGAGATCAAAATCCTTCTTGTAGATTTAGTTTTCATGTATTATACAGAAAGTTATTGGTTTGTGAAGATTGAGAAAAAACTGTTTTTAAAAATTAAATTTTAAGAAAAATTGTCTCGATACTACGTCCGTCCCGTCAATCCGTGCGACGTGGTCGCGAATCGAAAGCATCGAAAGGTGCGTATTGACTTCATAGATGTGTGGGCTTTGACAGAATTCAAATTGGTCGCGTGTGCACGAAGAATTTGATGCGTATCCGTCGAAATTCACCGTATCAGACTTTTTGCAAGTTTGTCAATTACTTTGTGCACATTTGTCACATCAAGACAAAACTTGTGCCAACAGGACCGTATCATTTTTTTTGGTCATGTATGCCAAGTTTGGTTCGTTTCTGAGACGGTCGATCGGAACGCTATTTTGGCGGGCCCGCGACCCGATCCAACCAGCAAATTTGTGCACGGCCCAATGGAATCCAACTTTGGACATATGGTTGGGTTCGTCTCGTCAAATCGGACATGTAGACATATAGTTTGACAACTTTAGATACCGTAGGTTCTGGCACATTATTCGGTGCAAAGCGGGTTCAACGACAAATACCGTTTTGGCCCAAAATTACCATTTTACCACTGTGTCCAGAATTGGACTTATGGATAGGCATTTCTAGCTAATTTGACCATTCTGAGAATGTTGGTAGTGTCTGTTTCAGCATTAGAAGACTGTTGTGCGAGTTGACCGTTTGTGGCTCATTGAGTGGTTTGTAGTTCGATTTTCTCAGCCCAGGACAGCAAGCAAGTACATTCTTTGATATTTTTCATTGTTTGATATCTACTCTATCCGATTTAGTTGTAGTGTTATACTTGATTCTCGACACGAGGATACACGGACTAGTATACATGAATCTCGTCATGAGATGTCATTCCTGGTTTACCTGGTATATGAGTACATTGTTCGATATTATTTCTTATACTTGTATAGACACCGCTTTGGGAGTAGGCTGGCTCCCTGCTCTTTGAATCCCGTGTTATGACATGTCATGTCTGAAATTATTATACTACTCGGGGATGGGGAGTTATTAGAGATTATGTGATCATTACCCCTACTTGTTTATTACTTGTGCATAGCTCCACCCTCACCACACGTAGCATGTAGCCTAACCTTATACTACTTGTGCATAGCTTTTCATTTTGGCCGGCTTGATCCCTATACTATTATACTACCTGTGCATAGCCGGTCAAATGGAATAACCTGATCTTGACCCAAGCCGATCACATAACGCTCTAATATCTCATGGTACTTACTTTATATGTTTACATCGTACATTAGATTATATTTACTGCTTATTCCAACTTTACCTTACATCTCACCAATAATATGCTATTCAGTTCTTTTATACAGTTTTACTTCCAGTTTTGACATTCATCATTTATTTTATTATAATTGACTCTTATAGTATTTATCAATTCACATGGAACTGCTGTTGGTATTTGTACTTGCTCATATCCTGACAGGATAACTCCCATTGTTTTTCAGAGGATTTAGATGCAGATTGTCCGACCTACTACGGATTTGGCATAGCTGGAGTCTATGACCAAGACCTACTTGTGGATCCGGTGCTCGTAGAGGATGCACCGTCTGTAATGACTTAGTTTAGTTAGATTTTGTCTGGACTATATTACAGCTTGATACTTTGAGACTTGTAGTATTTATTTGGGATCTTGTGATGTCTTTAAATTCTGAACTTGTAATTTTGGCTCAGCACTATTTCTGATTATTTACTTCATCTTTATCCTTATCTTTATCATCGTGCTTATCTTTCTTAGGTTTATGTGATTGAGTGGTGATTATATTCCACCGTACGGAGATGACAGGTTATATTATTGTGTCTTAGATACTGTATGTTTTAGATGACCTTTACAGCATTCTACCGTCGATGCTGCAGCGTAGGCTGGACGTACCCACGTGCTCTTACCCCTAAACAAGGTGTGGGTCGTGACACGAAGTTTTCTCTTCTGGGGAGAGGGTAGTACATTTTTGATGGGTGTCAAGAATAGTACTTCTTCAGGAACTTGTCGTTGATGGGCAACATGAATAAGTCCCCATTAGGTTGAACAAGACGATAAGCACCATTTGAGTATACCATCTCAATGACGAAGGGTCCTTCCCACTTGGGTTCGAACTTTTTTGGTGTCTTGTGAGTCATCACCATCAGTTTTCTAACTGCCAAAACCAAGTCACCTACTTGGAAAGTCCTCTGTTTGACCCTTTTGTTGAAAGCCTGTGAGGTGCGGGCTTGGTAAAGTTCGATACGCTGTTGAGCCAAGAGGTATTTTTCGTCCAACGCTTCCAACTCTTGCAGACGGCGACGTTGATTGTCTTCTTCCGTCAGCCGATTCGTGACCGCCACACGGAGTGAGGGTATCTAAATTTCCAGCGACAATACTGCTTCGCTCCCATAGACCAAGGAGAACGGTGTATTGCCTGTCAGGGTCCGTACCATTGTGCGATAGGCCCAAAGGCATTCACCGAGCTTCTCATCCTAGTCGCGCTTGTTGGATGACACAATTTTTTTGAGTAGCTTGACAATGGTTTTATTAAAAGCTTCAGCCAATCCGTCTGTTGTCGGATTGTAGGCGGTTGATACCACATTCTGAATATAATTTTTGTCGCAGAATCTACCGAACGCATGGCTGATGAATTATGGACCGTTGTCGTGGATGATCCTCTGGGGCACCCCAAAATGGTATATGGTGTGATGCTTGATAAAGCTAATCACCCTTGAGCTTTTTACCTCTGTCAATGGTACTACTTCTGCCCATTTAGAGAAGTAGTCGGTGATTGTTAGGATAAAGCGGTGTCCCCTGGATGAGGGAGGGGTGATCGGACCCACTATGTCCATATCCCAGGCTTCAAATGGCCAGGAGACGATCGTAGGATGTAGAGGCTCTGACGGTCTGTGAATGAAGTCGGCGTGTAGCTGTCACGCCTGACATTTCTTTGCATACTCAACAACATCAGCCATCATAATGGGCCAGTAATAGCCCATACATCGGAGTCGGTCCTATAGCTTAGGACATGGTTGATGAGCTCCGCATGTTCCATCATGAGCTTCTCGAAGGGCTTCAGCAGCTTCTTCGTTTGATAGACATCGGAGGAGAAGTCCATCGTAGGATCGTCGGTGTTCGCCATAAAAAAAGGAGGACACAAAAGGTTTTTGATTGTAACTTTTGTATTTCGATTACAAACAGAACAATATACAATATAGTACTTAGATGTAGTCCTTTGAGTACACTTTTGTTTTTATCTGGAAACTGTGTTGATGGAGCGAGTGGTAATGCATTGACTTCGTTGACGATCTGACGACGATCTTGAATTCTCGAAAGGTCTGGGTTGCACTGGATGCCAGAGCATTTTGAGGAGAAGAAGACGTGAAGTGTCTCTCCTGATCTCTGGATATGATCTGTGGATATATCTTCGTGTATATATCTCTGTCCTTCGTATCTTGAAGGAATGGTCATTCTATTTATAGGCAGCAGGCTAAGCTGCCTCTGCGTGCATATGTATGATGCGTCTGGATGTGGGAACGTCATGTGGCTGATGCTGGCGGAGGCACATGAATGATGCACCTCGAATCTGTTTGAATTGTTGCATTGGGCTGTGATGGAGCTGACACGTGGCAGTTACGAGGATTCGGTTGTTACTGAGATCATGGGTGGTTAGCACCCATTCGTAGGCAGAACTGAGTCAAATGACACGTGGCGCGTGTTCATGGCTCAAAGATCTCGGATTTGGGGGAGAGTGATCTGTCTTGATGCGCCTAGGATCGGGCGCATGGAGAGGACTGAGCTGCTGTCTTTAGGGATCAGGAGCGAGTCCGGATGCATGGCTTTTGAGGCGCATGCAGGACTTCACGTCAGGATGCGCTTAGGATCAGGCGCATGGGATGACTTGGTCTATGACTTTCAGAGGTCACATACAAGTCTGGGTGCATGGATTCTGAGGCTTATGCAGAACTTTTGGGCACATGGATGTGGAAACGCATGCAGAGACTTGGCTTCTGTCTTAAGATCAAGAGTAAGTCTGGAAGGTGTATGACTTTTGAGGCACATGCAGTCTTCTGGACGTATGGCTGCGAGGCACATACGAATGAACGATCAGCCACGTGACAAGGACAGCTGTAGCCGACCAAAAGTGTAATGATGGTGCTGATGTCAGCGGCTCTTCGTTTTCTGCAAAGGGTGACTGATTGGGCGGTTCTTTGGAAGATGTGTTGCCGCCTTTGTCACTTAGCATTTAATGCTTGATGATGACAAGTTTGAAAGGGGCGCACTGTAGTGCCCCGCTCCCGTTGGGGCGAAGCACTATGTAATAGGCTCGTGCCAAGTCAGACATGGTCGAAAACATAGATGGCTAGTCTGACTCGACGACGAGTTTGGTATACAAAAACCATGGCATCAATAAAATCGATTTGGACGAGTAATATGAGTACCGTTCCAACTAATGGATCGACTACTGTTGGAATAAGTCCTAGATGTGGTAGGCGACGTCTTGGCGAAGGAACTCTAAAGAGAGCGACGCAACTCGTCCGTCGTTGGTTTTATTGGTTTTCTTGGCTTTCTGAATGAATTGTTGCGTGGATTTGATAGTGTGCTTTCGCGTCGATTTCTGAATGCGTCTTTGAGAATTTCGAAGGAAGGATTGAAGAAAGGGTTCTAATTCGATGCTTGTGCCATTGCAGGAGTTCGTGTAACTGACGCTTGACCGTCGTAAATCGTTCTCCTACTCTCGGCGCAATCTCCTTAGGTGGGTGGTTCTTCGGCCCCTTCTTTTCTACTCCTTCCCGCCAACTAAATTCTTAAAGTTTAACGTTCAAATCGATGATGCTAACGAGATGTATGCTTGCCACTAAGATCAAGAGCTCAGGATAATATATCAACCTAGAGAAGTTAACTCTGAATCGATAGGTTCATACTAAGTAGAAAAAAGATAAAGTTCTAAGAAAGAGATAGAATATATTTCATGCCATACAAAACACAACGATGAAAACCTTGGTTGCAGTACATCAGGCCTCGGAGAATTTGGTGCCTACGGGATGCTAAATCAGAACGTACGATTTCGGGAAAAGGACCCTTGCACGAGTAGGAATGATTATGTGACTTGATGATGGTTACGCTATGCAATTTACTTCATACATATTAAACTGTTCATACATTCGCATGGTCAAGGATGACTTGTGCACAAGGTGAGCTTTCTTCGAGACGGTACCCGGGGCCCTGGGACCGAATCGGCCTAGGAGGAAATTATGGAAATCGTGCTTCGGCGTGAGGCATTGCGAGACCTCCAGTTAGGCTCGCTATCTGGACTGGAGGGCGCATCGCAAGGCTACGTAATCGTCCTTCATGGTGTCGATATCACCAATGATCGCATATAGGATAGATTGCATGCTCACCTATTGTCCTGTACAGGTGGTAAGTATCATGTATATTTTGTGCAGGAAAGGAGTACGACCGTGGTAAGAATGCCTTCAAATTGGTTATGTGCTATCATTTAAAATGTGCCTTCGATATGAGATGCAATTCATATAGTTATAAATAAAAAGATCACTTCGTATGCTAGAATCCTTAATAAGCAGTGTCGGTTTAGACGAGTGGGTTCGTCCCATCCACTAGCAAGTGTGCTAACCCCCAACTCCCCAGGTAACGAGCGCGCTGCGGAAGCTCGAAACTAGACCTGAAGCTGAAGAACGGGAAGCGGCACGAAGCTCTCCTATTTTGATGTATTTTGAAGCCCAACTCAGATCGAAGGCTTGTTCAAATGTATAAAGGGGCATGAATGTATGGAACGACAAGGATTGTTTTAGGGCGAGCTTGTCGAGAGTTTTTCTTTTGTGTTTCAAGATGTAGCCACAACGGCATATGTAATGTAAAAATGACCTTGCACATACTTTACAAGCTTATGAATGAAAAGCTAAATTTCTTCCTATGCTATGTCTTCAACTGTCTGCACTATTTAATTTCAACGCGTCGAGTCAAAAAAGAATTTCCAATTGCACATCCTTGCCTTGTACAAGTCCATTAAAGACTTGCACTGCACGACATCACGTCCCGACCCGTGGGGATCGATTTATATCGAGTTAAGGCGATGTCGACCGATTCGGCGAGTCGGGGCGTGACAAGTTGGTATCAGAGCACGGTTCACACCTCGGACCTTTCAAAATATTTTCTTTTAGATGCCGTTGTAATTTTTCAAAGCTATGCTTTTGACATATGCGACCTGAAATAATCGTTCCATATATATAAGCCCATAGATATTTTGAGAATACTAACGGGTTTACTCAATTTTGTAGGAATGACGAAAAGACTGGGTGTCCCTGCTGTCAACGCCACATTGATTAGTACGGATTGCACCGAAGGCGCAACGCCTAGCGAATCTGCCATGGAGCGACTACTATGCCTCATGGAACTCCAACAATGCCAGCCAGAGATGCAGCAATGACAGCTGCAAGAATAGATCCAGGCCCAAGTCAGCGCCCAACAAAAGTAAATGGAGGCCCTGACCCGGATCGTAAGCACCATAGCGACCCAACAGAACTCGACGACCGTCATGTCAGAGGAAGAAGTACAACCCGTAAAGACAAAATAAGTGTCTTTCTCCTCCCTGCACAAGATGACCAAGTTCAAAAAGATAAACCCGCCTGAATTCAACGGTCGAGCAGAGCCTGACGAAGTCATGGGGTGGCTAGTGAAGATCGAGGGCCTGTTCAATCTCTTCAGCATCAAGGGGTCCAAGAGAGTCGGGTGCGCAGCGTTGCAGCTCAACTTGAGGGCCTACGACTGGTGGAAGGCGAAGAAACAGGAACTCCAAGAGACCAACCCCAACGCCAAGATCTCGTGGGAGACGTTCAAACAGGCCTTGCTCGAGTAATACATCCCTATTGCCCTTCGTCGACAGAAGGAAGAGGAATTCATGTCCTTGAAGCAAGGAAAGTTGTCCGTTGAAGACTACGATGCGAAGTTCGCGAAGCTTGCGAAGTTTGCCAGGGCCTTTCTGTCGAACACGGAGGCGTGGTGCGAGCGCTTCCAGCAAGGCCTGAATGATGATTTGCGTCGGGACGTTGTAGTGCCCCGAAATTCATGATACGTATTTTATACGTGTTCATATTTCTGACCCGTATTTCTTAATTCTTGATTAGTTAGTTGTAGTTTATTTCATATTTAGCATTTTGGTTTAATTGGCTCATGGTTCATCATGGTATTGCATTGGCTTGGCTCGGTTCGGTTTGGTGGATTTGGCTTGGTTTGGTTTTATGTAGAAAACCAAGGGTGAACCCCCTACCTACCACCACCACTACCATTTATTAACCCCCACTTTCTTCTCACTCTTCATTAATCTCCTTCATCATTAATCTTCTACCTACCAGGAGAGAGGGAGAGAGAGCTAGGCAAGTGCACCTTGCTTCATGGAGGAACCCACAACTTATTGTTCCATTCTCTTACTTGCAGCATTCTAACACTCTTTAGTACTTGGCATTTTCTATTTCCATGGCTAGATTCTTGTAGATTCAAGTTTATTTTATTTTTGAAGTTCTTGGGTTTTGATCTATTTAGCATTGTTATTTTTGAGTTTTGATAGTTCCATGTTGTAGAGTAGCTCGTTCTACCCCATTTTGACTTAAGAAAGTTTGGATTTGGACTCCGGATGAAGGTTCTATGCAGCTTGGTGGCCATGGCTTCTTGGTGTTCTTCTTCTCAGAATTTTGGAGAAGAAGAACAGTACTTGACTTGACCGCATGAACATTTCATACGGCAAGTGTTCTCCCAGCCGCATGGACTTTTTCCACTTAGCCGCATATGCGCCCTTGCCTCTCCTGGCCGCATGAACTTGTACTCCTTCTTAGCCGCATGAGCTTTTGAACTGACCTGGCCGCATGAGCTCCTAACTGAGCCGTATGCACCCCCTTCATATCCTGGCCGCATAGGTGTATAACCTGTCTAGCCGCATAAGGCCTTGCTCCCGAGCCGCATATGCATCAGCACCCTTGGCCGCATGAGGCCGAGTCCATTATCAGCCGCATATGCACCCTTCACTCCCAGCCGTATAAGCAGCCACGTTGACCCAGCCGCATGGGCTTCTACTAAGCCGCAATGTGCCTCCTTCTATATCCAGCCGCATGATACTACACTTCCCAGCCGCATGGACCCGAACTCCTTCTTACCCGTATGGGCTTTTCCCTTATTCAGCCGCATGCGCCTGACCCCATCCAGCCGCATGGGCTGTTCTTCTCCCAGCCGCATGTGATCACTTCTTGGCCGCATATGCCTGAGCCGCATGACTTTTCAATAGCCCTTTGTATTGTTAATTATCATTATTTGCCCACGTTTTGTAAACTCCTTATTGTGTATTTTTATGCCCGTTTTATATCCTTACGCCTTTTTGTCCCGAACTTGATAATCCCGATTTGATTGACATGATTGAAGTGATAATTGTACCTGGCATGGTGTGACCAAGAATTGAATATGCTTAATAGTGGCCCGCCGTGGTGCACTCCTGACTTGATAACTTGACCTGATAACTTGACCTGCTACACATGACACGACAGTGACCCGTGGTGGTGCACTCTTGACAAGTACCCTGACATGCTTGATAGTGGCCCGTCGTGGCGCACTCTTGATAAAGTAATAATGATAATGATAGTGGCCCGTCGTGGCCCACTCTTGACAAATCAATTCATTGGCCTGGATACCGTGTATGTTTGTGCTTGTATAAACTACTGGTCCGGTTGTGTCTTGTATCATGTCTAGGGCATGATCCCTGAGTACCACGGTCAGGGATTCATACTGAATCTGGCTAGGTTAATGACTAGATTGATCAAATAGTTCATGGAGAATTTTCCAGTTACCTGTTGCCCCTTTGGTCCCGGCCTTATATATATATACATGGGATTTGTTGCTATCCGTCGAGATGAGCGCACTTCCAGCCCGCCGTCGAATGTGGTACCTTAGGACACATGTATCTTACTACAGTGTGTCTGCTATATCCTGCTATCTTTTCCTTTTTTTGCTGGGATCACTCAGGTAGTAACAAACAGGTAACCGGACTTGGAATTCTCATTGCATCTTGCTAGTAACTAGGCCTGTGATAACCCTAGTTAGTTAAAGTATCAAACCGTACTTACTGCTTGGCCGTGAATGATTGGATGAAGTCTAGTCTTGTCTTGATTCTGTACCATATTGTTACATGTCCTGATTTCTTATATTTATCTTGCCGATAAATGGTGGGAGAAACCAAGTTCCATTCAGACGAAGGGTTACAACCCCAGTCCTTGTTTGGTTTACGGGTTATAACCTGGTTATCTGAATAGTCCCATGGTTATCTCATCGTATATCACCTGTCATGCTGGATACGTTTACCTTATCAATAGTAATTGAGACGGGTTTCTATTCAGGCGAAGGGTTACAACCCCGGTCCTTGTTTGGTTTAAGGGTTGTGACCTGGTTATCTGAATGGTTCCCTCATATTCTATTTTGACTGTTGTTATTCTTTTAATATCAAGCTCTTTTGTTACTGTCTTTTATCTGTAATTATATTCTTGTGCTAATTGCTGGTTTTAGTTCCTAAGTGAAGCCTCCTTTGTGGCACTTGCTCTTTCTGGGGTCTGACCCAGCTGGTTTTGTATGGCCAGATACCGGAGCAGCAGCAAAGGATCCACCTGCTTTCCAGCCCGATGGTGATCGCCAGACATAACCAGGGCAACGAGTGGGTTTTTTTTTTGTTCTCCCACTATAATTGTACATTATTCTTTTGAGGCGTTTAGCCGACGAGCACTTGTTAGCTCGATGTAAATTTACCTTCTGTCTGCCTACGGGCTATAATCATGATTGGCAACTCGAGGTTGATCATGTATGACTTAACTCTTGCTAGTCCTTACATTTTGTACGACTAGCTTCATGATCATCTGGATATGTAATGTTTGGGAGCCTTACAATTGTATATTTGGTGATCTGATATCTTGTAACTATTATTACTTGTTGAGATTGAGACAATAGCTTGATTTTGACCCTAAGAGACTGATGGTTTGTAGTGTACCCTCACATAGCTAGACAGCCGTGACCGTATAGTGGGATGGTTGCCATTCCGTTATACGTAGCTGGCTATGCACGCCCCCGTTCCTCAGTATTCTGGTTCTGGGGCGTGACAGGACGTCATGAACCAGAGATGCCAGACGTACAGGGAATCATACAACGCCTCCCTTGATAGTGAGCGGATCTTCGGTCGAGCGTCGCAGAAGGGCGGATCAAGCGTCCGCAATAACTTCAACAAGCGTCCTCACGACGCGGGAGGATCTGGTACGCCAAAGCGCCAGAACACGTTCGAGTATCGGTGGCCTCACCCAGGCGTACGGTACCATCGCTGCGGCAAAATGGGACATCTGGCGGTCGATTGCCGAGGGAGATGCTTCAAGTGTGGCCAGCTAGGTCACAAAGCAGTAGATTGTCGTATGGGGAGGGCGAACCAACATCCACCAAGGGACTTCCAGAGCCAGAACCAGAACAGGGCATCTCCCGCCCATGGGGCAAATGCGGTGCCCGTGAACCCACAAAATCGCCAAGGGGCGCAAGGCCGAGTCTACGCACTGACTCGGGACGAAGCTTTTACGTCCGACACTGTCGTGACAGGTATACTACTCTATAAAAATATGCCTGCTAGAGTATTGTTTGATTCGGGTGCTACACATAGTTTCATATCTGCCGACTTTGTAAAAGAGAATGAACTACCTATGCAACTTTTAAATATGAATCTTAGCGTTAGCTCTCCATCGGGAGTAGATATGTCTGCCACTCAAATTTGTAGGGATAGTTACATATGCATCGGAGGGAGGAATCTATCCTTGGAAGTTATCGTCCTCGACGTCAAGGAGTACGATATAATCCTCGGCATGGATTGGTTGGGTGCATGCCACGCAACGATCGAGTGCGCGGAGAAGAGAGTTGTGTTCCGCCTTCCGGACGAAACTGAGTTCTCCTATTCGTGTGGAGCAGCATCAAAGTCGGCAATGATGATATCGGCTATTTCGGCAAGGCGTATGTTGCATTCCGGGTGCAGCGGGTACCTAGCATCAGTTAGAGACACGAGAACGGAGATTGCAAGCACGGTCCAGACAGAAGTCGTGGCAGAATTTCCTGATGTGTTCCCAAACGAGTTGTCAGGGATGCCGCCGAACCGAGAGATAGAATTCAGCCTCGACACCTTCCCGGACACCCGACCGATATCCAAAGCACCTTATCGAATGGCGCCGGCAGAGCTGAAGGAACTGAAAGCACAACTACAAGAGTTGCTAGATCACGAATATATTCGCCCTAGCGTCTCTCCGTGGGGTGCTCCAGTATTGTTTGTAAGGAAGAAGGATGGGTCGATGCGGCTGTGTATCGACTATCGAGAACTTAACAAAGCCACGGTGCGGAACAAGTACCCGTTGTCGAGGATAGACGATTTGTTTGACCAATTGCAAGGGGCGACGATATTTTTCAAGATTGATCTTCGCTCAGGCTACCATCAGTTAAATATCATGTCTGAGGACGTGTCGAAGTCCGCCTTCCGAACTCGATATGGTCACTACGAATTTCTAGTCATGCCCTTCGGCTTGACCAACGCTCCTGCCGCGTTCATGGATCTAATGAACCGGGTGTTCCGACCGTTCATAGACAAATTTGTCGTCGTATTCATCGATGACATTCTCATATATTCGAAGAGCAAGGACGAGCACGTGGAACACTTGAAGACGGTGCTACAGACTCTGCGTGAGCACCAACTTTATGCCAAGCTAAGCAAGTGTGAGTTCTGGATGAGCAGCGTGACGTTTCTTGGGCACGTTGTCTCAGCTGAAGGCGTTACGGTGGAGCCAAGAAAGATTGAAGCAATAGTCGAATAGAAGCGGCCTACCTTAGCAGGCGACATCTGAAGTTTCCTCGCTTGGCAGGCTACTACCGTAGATTCGTGAAAGATTTTGCCAAAATTGCGTCGCCTCTGACTCGCCTCACCCAGAGGGGAGTCACATTCGAGTGGAACGACGCCTGCGAATCGAGCTTCCAAGAGTTGAAGAAACGGCTCATCTCAGCACCGATCCTTACACTTCCGGACGGGCCAGAAGGGTTTCAAATATTTAGCGATGCATCGCAGACGGGTTTGGGATACGTACTTATGCAAAGGGATAAGGTGATTTTGTTTGCTTCGAGACAATTGAAGCAACACGAGAAGAATTATCCTACGCATGATCTGGAGTTAGCGGCCATTGTGTTCGCGTTGAAGCTATGGCGGCACTATCTTTATGGCGTAGCTTGCAGCATCTATACGGACCATAAGAGCCTCAAATACATCTTCATTCAACGGGACCTGAACTTACGACAGCGGCGTTGGCTCGAACTTATTAACGACTACGATCTGACTATCGAGTACACGCCAGGTAAGGGAAATGTCGTAGCGGACGCTCTGAGTAGAATGTTCGCTGGGTGCTTGTCTATCAACCATAACATACAACGAGACTTGGCAGAGATGGGTATCGAACTCCGAATTCGTTACCGTGGAGCACGATTGGCTCAATTGTACCTTGAATCGAGCTTACACAACAAAATAAAGACCGCAGAGGAGGACGACCCATTCCTGAAGAAGATGTGCTAGCTGATTTCGACGGGAAAGGTGATCGACTTTGCGGTGGACGAGGGCAGAATGACACGGATGAAGGGGAGGATATGCGTGCCGGACCATGCTGAACTTAAAAAGGAGATTCTGACGGAGGCCCATTATGCGAAGTACTCGTTGCACCCTGGGAGTACCAAAATGTATAAGGACCTGCGCATGACCTTTTGGTGGCATGACATAAAGAAAGACGTAGCAACGTTTGTGTCACAGTGCATGGCTTGTCAACGGGTGAAGGCTGAGCATCGAAGACCAGGCAGGGAGCTACAGAACCTCGACATTCCAGTATGGAAGTAGAACGACATCTCTATAGATTTCATCATGGGCCTTCTGAAGACGTCGCATGGAAATGATGCGATTTGGGTCATTGTCGATCGTTTGACCAAATCTGCTCATTTTATCGCTATTAAAGCATCATGGAGCTTCGATCGGTTAGCTCAGATTTATCTTGACGAGATCGTCAGACTGCACGAGGTACCTGCCATAATTATTTCGGACAGAGACGGGCGATTCTTATCACGTTTCTGGACGAGTCTACAGGCGGCACTGGGCACTAAGTTGAACCTTAGCTCCGCGTACCACCCACAAACCGATGGCCAGACAGAAAGAGTGAATCAGATCCTGGAGGATATGCTACGTCTGTGCGCGATAGATTTGAAGACTAGTTGGGACATGCACTTGCCGCTCGCAGAATTCGCATACAACAACAGTTATCAATCGAGCATCCAAATGGCTCCCTACGAGGCGCTTTACGGGAGGAAGTGCCGATCTCCGATTTGCTGGGACGAAGTCAGGGAGCGACAGGTGCTCGGGCCAGAACTAGTCGAACAAGCTATCGAGAAGGTCCACATGATTCGAGATAGGATCCGTATTGCTCAGAGCCGACAAAAGAGTTATGCAGATATTCGTCGACGACCGTTAGAGTTCTTGGTTGGGGACCATGTGTTTATGAAGGTGACGCCGATGCGGGGCGTCATGCGATTCGGGGTAAAAGGCAAGCTGAGTCCGAGATTCGTAGGGCCCTTCGAGATCTTCGAAAGAGTGGCGACCGTTGCTTACCGGATCGCGCTACCTCCTGCCCTGGCCGAAGTGCACGACGTCTTCCATGTCTCCCAACTTCGAAAGTACGTGCATGACCCAAGTCATATGGTTAGTTTCGATCAGTTGGAGCTGCCCGTCGATCTATCATACTCGGAGGAGCCCGTACAAATTTTGGACCGTAAAGAAAAGATCCTGCGGAGCCGATCGATGTCCTTGGTTCGCGTACTCTGGCGCAACCATTCCGTTGAGGAATCGACGTGGGAACTAGAGACGGAGATGAAGGAGAAGTACCCTTCATTTTTCGCCGACGAAGGTCAGACCCTTGTTCTTAAGTTTCGGGACAAAACTTTTTCTTAGTGGTATATTATGTAGTGCCCCGCTCCCGTTGGGGCGAAGCACTATGTAATAGGCTCGTGCCAAGTTAGACATGGTCGAGAACATAGATGGCTAGTCTGACTCGACGACGAGTTTGGTATACAAAAACCATGGCATCAATAAAATCGATTTGGACGAGTGATATGAGTACCGTTCCAACTAATGGATTGACTACTGTTGGAATAAGTCCTAGATGCGGCAGGCGGCGTCTTGGCGAAGGAACTCTAAAGAGAGCGACGTAATCCGTCTGCCGTTGGTTTTATTGGTTTTTTGGCTTTCTGAATGAATTGTTGCGTGGATTTGATAGTGTGCTTTCGCGTCGATTTCTGAATGCGTCTTTGGGAATTTCGAAGAAAGGATTGAAGAAAGGGTTATAATTCGATGCTCGTGCCATTGTAGGAGTTCGTGTAACTGATGCTTGACCGTCATAAAGCGTTCTCCTACTCTCGGCGCAATCTCCTTAGGTGGGTGGTTCTTCGGCCCCTTCTTTTCTACTCCTTCCCGCCAACTAAATTCTTAAAGTTCAACGTTCAAATCGATGATGCTAACGGGATGTATGCTTGCCACTAAGATCAAGAGCTAGGGATAATATATCAACCTAAAGAAGTTAACTCTGAATCGATAGGTTCACACTAAGTAGAGAAAAGATAAAGTTCTAAGAAAGAGATAGAATATATTTCATGCCATACAAAACACAATGATGAAAACCTTGGTTGCGGTACATCATGCCTCGGAGAATTTGGTACCTACGGGATGCTAAATCAGAACGTACGGTTTCGGGGAAAAGGACCCTTGCACGAGTAGGAATGATTATGTGACTTGATAATGGTTACGCTATGCAATTTACTTCATACATATTAAACTGTTCATACATTCGCATGGTCAAGGGCGACTTGTGCACAAGATGAGCTTTCCTCGAGACGGTACCCGGGGCCCTGGGACCGAATCGGTCTAGGAGGAAATTATGGAAATTGTGCTTCGGCGTGAGGCATTGCGAGACCTCCAGTTAGGCTCGCTACCTGGACTGGAGGGCGCGTCGCAAGGCTACGTAATCGTCCTTCATGGTGTCGATATCACCAATGACCGCTATTTGTAAAAACAAAATGGCGACTCTGCCGGGGATAATACCGGAGGTGAAGCATATCCGAGACCTCTTTTGGTCCTGCTGTAGTACATTTCTGACTGTCCTTTCGGCACAGCCGTACGGATAGGAGTTCTTCTACCCTTACCGTTGTTGAGGCCACTCTTGAAGTCATAACCCATCTTTCGGATGATGTCTTTTGATTGTTGACTGTAACGACGGAGTTGAAGATGCCCCGTATCGTTGCTTTTGCTATCATCCGTATAGCTGAATTGTTGTTCCGGTCCTTTACTAAAAAGTATTGGACTCTCGCCTTTCTTTCGAGAGGAAACAATACGATATGAATCATTGGGATGTTCGAGTAACACTTCTGTTTGAAGAGATTGCATAACTCCCATTGTAAATGATTGAAAGCTATCTAACATATCCAAATAGCACTTAGCATGATAAATGACATCAGTATACTGAAAAGTAGATACTTTTTCATTGATTTGTACATTTGTATTTACAGCAGGACCTTTAGCCTTAGCAGGCTTGGTCAGAATGATTACAAGAGGGGGAGAAGAAGAACGTGGAGGAAGATTGGCTTTCTTACGACGGAGGTCGATAACAAACGGCTCAGAGGAGATGAGCTTCCTTTTATCCTTGTTATGAGATAAATCAATAACAAGTGGCTCGAAAGAGGTGAGCTGCCTTTTTTCCTTGTTACGACGTAAGTCTATAACAAGTGGCTTAGAAGAGGTGAGCTTCCTTTGATCCTGATCATCATCAATTGGTTGCTTCTGGACTGGCAAGTGAATTGCCAGTGGCTTGGAGGACTGAGGACGAGAAATACTCCCTTTGACAGGTATGATGAGGGTGTCATTAGGCACTGCTTCTTGTTCTTCTTCAGTGTCCAAAGATAGCAGTACCTTCATGAATTCATCCTTGTACATACGAGCATCGTTGCAGTATGCTTCGACGCCTTTGAAAGGATAGAGATCAGCAACCTCCTTTTGAACCTCTTTATTATCATCGACATATTTGAAACATTGATGGAGAGTCGAAGGAACAATGTTATGTTCAGCAGAAATGGTCTTCCCAACAAAGTATTGTAAGAACAACCATGATTGTCAATGATATAGAAGGTCACCTTTGTGCGAAGATTGCCTATTTGGAGTTTTAGGCGAATCTTGCCCAGAGGCTCACTCCTTCCCTGATTGAACCCAAGGATGGTGGTGATTGTACTGGAAAGACTATGCACTGGGATCTTCAATGCATCTAACATTGTCTTCGACATGATGCTGAGAGCAGACCCTGGATATATCAGAATACGATCGACTTTTATCGAGTCGATATATCCTGTATAGTATAGAGGACGGTCGTGCCTATTATCTTCCATCAGCATGTCGTCCTGTGTGAAAGTTATGTTTGGAATTAACTCCAACGCACTATGACAATGGAGGCAAGAGACAGGCTCCGCTTTTGGCTTCTTTAGCAGGGCTAGACAGGTTTCTGCATGCATGAGAGCCTCACTCAGAGTTTCCCGAGTCTCTTTGGAGAGACGCAAGAGCTCGAAGATTGACAGCCGGGCCGATGTATTGGCTAATTGAGCCAAGATATCAAAGTTGTAAGGATTCTCAAGTCCGGAAGAAGATGACTTCTTCAAAGGTTTGTCGAAGCGGACTTGTTGTTTGCCTTTGTCGGCTACCGTCGGCTTGGGAGGAATGGGTTCTACAACCGGTGAGAAAGCAGAAGGGACGTCCTCAGTGGAAGCAGGTTGCACTGGAACGGGCTCAGAAGAAGAAGCAGAATTCTCTTGAGTCTCGGGGTAATCCTTTAGATAGGCTTTCCTTGATCTGGTGCCCAGCAGGATTTCTTCGTCAACTATGGGGTCAAAAGACACCATATTGCAAGTCTTTGTCTTGCCCTTAGAGCGGTCTTTCTTCTTGGAGGAAGAGGGAAGTTCAAACTCCGAGGCAAGATCCGGATGAATCTACATAATCTCGCCATTTTCAAGAGACAAGGGGACGAGACCTTCGCTTCGTGGAGGAGGGAGATTCTCGATCTCAAGAGTAGCTTTAGGGATAGAAATGACACCGTACTGTACCATCTGCGGTGGAAAGTCACCGAATTGAACTGAGACCATGTTTGCGGTAACAATCTTCTCGTCTTGCTGCAGAGTGACAACACCAGCGTTGACCAGTTCTTGAATTTTGCCTTTGAGCACATAACATGCTCGAGTGGGATGCCCAATGAACCTGTGATAAATACAGTACTTAGGATGATCAGTCTTACCAACTTCATCGGGCTTCTTCGGGTCTGGGAGCTGGAGCTTATTGCTTTTGATCAAGCAATCAAAGATGCTCACTGTGTCATTCTCGTTAAAAGAGTACTCTACTTTCGGATGAGGTTCCCTTGGGGGAGGTGCTGAAGGAGTAGAAGTGGACGTAGGTGGAGCCACATTAACCGCCAGAGATTCTTTGTTCTTGTTCTTCAAGTTGATATTCAAAGTTTTTTTCCCTTGCGGTTGTTCTGGCGATTACCACCACCCAATGTCTGGTGTTCATCCCGGTCGGGATTAGACATTTGTACCCCTAGCTGCTTGAATTTGTCGGCGCTAACTTCAGCTGCTTTAGCATTGACAATAAAGGATGGCCAGTCTTGGAATTGAGTAGATCCTGTCCACATGCTGATGATAGGCAAAAGATTTGCCTTGCAGGTGTCTATGGTGACAGCGACCGGAGTTCCAGGAGGCATTTTTAAAGCTTCTCGGCGGAACCTTTCAATGAAACTCTCAGCAGTTTTATTGTGTCTTTGTTTGATTTTATTGAGGGCTGACATGGTCATGTCGTTGATCCTCTCATAGAATCGTTCCAAGAAGATTTGTTTTAGACCAGAGAAGGAGGTGATACAACCATCGGGCAAGCTTCTGTACCAATCGTATGCTACGCCGGCTAAACAACCGACGAATACTCTGGTAAGAAGAGCGTCATTTGGCTGAAGTTGGACAGTCATTACCTCAAAGTGGTTAATAAACTGACTGGAAGAAGTGCTGCCATCAAACAGCGAAATTGTTGGAATCTTGTACTTCGGAGGGAATGGAACTTCTTTCCATTCAACTGGGTAAGGTTGCTTGATCTCCAACCTCTGCAAGTTGTCTTTCTCTTTGAAGGCCTCGAACTGAGTGCGCAGGAGCTTGACAGCTTCATTGGCATCCTCCATTGATGTAGATGGAGCAGGCCGAATCTCAGTATTAGGAGGAGGAACAGCGTGGTAAGCACTACCCCCAGCACCTGATTGACTGGATATAGGTTGAATCTGTACAAGAGGTACTTGAAGAGATGCTACCCCCAGCCCTGCATTAATAGGCACCGATGATGCTATGATTTCAGGATTTACAGGAGGTACGGTCGGTGGTACTGTATACTGGGCCACGATGATAGAATGTATGCTTGCGACCATTTCAGCCATGGTCTTCAGTTTGTCTTCTAGCGCAGCTATCCGTTGTTCTTGACTAGCCGAACTGGAAGCATCTGGGTCTTCAGTGACAACATAAGCTGTCACTTCTCTAGGTACAGTGGGGGACACTGTCTGCTCCGAACTTTCGCTGTATGCATTGTAGTCGGAGAAAGAATCATCTTCTGAATAAGAAGGAGGGAGATGACTGGAAGGATCTTGAAGATTCCTTTGATCGATTGTGTCTCGGCTTCGGGATCGGGTATGTTGGAATACTCCATCAGAAGATTCTTGGAGTAGATCCAAATACCGCTGGCTTGGCTTGCGAGGCTTGCCGTGCTTGGAGCACTTCCTACCTCCAGTGTCTCGGGAAGTCATGTTGACAGAAGCGTACAAAACTTCGTGTTCATCTTCTGACATAGGTTCAGAGTTTGAAAAGTTCAAACGATCGAAGATAGATCGTCTTGTTGTCTGACAACAACACTTGATGACCACTTTGTGATTACAATGGTGTCCAAGTGGTTGCACTGGAGATGTTGAGATGTTGTCCCATTTTTGCTTGAGGTGTTCTCGGAGATCAGGAACAGTGACGGGACGAGAAGAAGTTTGAGGGATATGTTCTTTGACAACATTCGGAACATGGTTCCGGTTCTTCAAATGTTTTGTCCCCTGAGTGTACAGGGAAGTATTCATTTTATTAGCATAGGTGTCCGAATTTTTGATCCTGGAAGTTTGCTTCTGATACTGGTTGGTCTTCGGCATTGGCTGTTTACGTTTCACCGAAGTTGGTCGATTGAGATAAGTTCTTAGATCAGTAAATTCACCTCCAGGGGTTTCTGTCTGAGACACCAGCAATTTTCCCTGTCTTGAACGGAATATCATGAAAGTTGGGAGATCTTGGAATTCTGCTACCGGAGTAGGCAGAATACCTCTCTGATCAGTACACTTCCCTTTGGCAAGGAGGGAAGAAGAACCCTTATTGGAAAGAGTTCTTGTACTGATTGGTGCCGAGGCACGTTCAGATTGATCTTCTACGGTAAAAACTGAGAAAGACTGAGAAAAGACCAAAGGACCTTTTCCTTTGTTTTGTGAAGAAGGGTTAGCTAAAGAGCGTTTCCCTCTGTTGTCTTCCAAGTCGTGGGACGAAAAAGTTTGAGAAAAGACCAACGGGCCTTTTTCTTTGTTCTGAGGAGGAGGAGGAATAGCCAAAAGACTATTCTCAGTGGATTGCGCAGGAGCAACAGGGTGCTTGAGAAGAGGAGCAGAACTTTTCTCCTTGCTGTGAGAAGAAGAGAGATTAGCCAAAGGGCCATCTCTTTTTGACTGTGCTGGCACCGTTTGCGCATGGATTGGAGTAGTTGTTGGCACACTGGCAGGTTGCGCATGAGTAACTCTGACAGAAGGCCTTCTGGCCACAGTCTCAGCAACTTGCACAGCAGGAGTCTTGTTGCCAAAGTGTTTGGGTTGCACTTCGGTTGCTGGAGTAGTAGATTGCGCAGGCAGAGTTGCAGCCAACTGCGCTAGAGGAATAGGAGTCATGCATTTTGACAAAGCAACATAGGAAGTATTTTGTGCACTGGCGAGGGAAGCAGCACACTGCACATGGACAGTAGCAACAGACTGCGCAGCAGAGACAGCAGTCTTGGGAACAGAGGCAGTAGACTGCACAGCAGGCTGAGCACCAGAGGCAGTGGACTGCGCAGCAGTCTTGGGGACCCACACTGGATGAATTTTGCTTGTGGCAGAAGTTGTTGCAGTACGAGGGGTGGTCCTGGAGTTGATCATCGCCTCGTGGGCCGTCTGGTTGACCATTACAACCAGCGTCTTCTGTGTCTTTTCGATAGACGCAACATCACATTGAGTTGTCACTTCCTCGTCGGAGGAGAAAGTCGTCCCCAGCAGAGTCGCCATTTTGTTTGTAAAAACAAAAGTTGATCTTTATTTCACAAACTTTGTAAGAAGATTACAAGAATTCTGGAAAAGTACAACTATAGGAATCCGATCTGAATGACGATCGCTTTATCCCTTGGACGATGTGAACTTTGAAGACGGTAGCCTCTGAAGATTGCAGCAGCACTTTGGCAAGAACTCCTGATCTCTGGTGATGATTTCTGATCTCTATCTGATCCCCCTAGGAAGGACTTGAAACTCTATTTATAGAGTTCTAAAAATAACTACTTTTTAGTTATTCTGGATTGCGTAAGATGGATTACGCATGCATTGGACCGCACAGACATCAGACTGCGCTGGCAGTTATTTGATCGTGGGCCAACTGTATTAGACACATGGCATTATTTGATTGAAATGCGCATGATCGTGTACAGACGGTTACCACGTGGTGAGTAATTGATCGCATGAAGGCCACGTGTACTTTGTCAGTTGTCTTGATGGAGTGCGCCATCTGAATTGTGCTGGCTTCAAATTGCGCTGGGATGGACCACGCTGCAGAGAGTCTGGCCGATTGCGCTGTATGTACAGCTGTCCTCGAGCGCTATGCTGCATGATAAACGAACAGTTTCCTTGTTCTCTGTGCTGTCAGTTGTCAGAAGATCTGATTCTCTGTCAGGTAATGATGACGAGGCCACGTCAGCTTGCGCACATGGATGAGTACGCAGTTCAGCCTGCACAATCGAATTGTTGCGCAATCTGTCTCCTACGCAGTTCACTTGAAGGATGCCCAATTTGATTTTCATGACTTCTTTGATGGGAGAAACTTGATTTTTAGGACCTACAACCGCATATAGGATAGATTGCATGCTCACCTATTGTCTTGTGCAGGTGGTAAGTATCATGTATATTTTGTGCAGGAAAGGAGCACGACCGTGGTAAGAATGCCTTCAAATTGGTTATGTGTTATCGTTTAAAATATACCTTCGATATGAGATGCAATTCATATAGTTCTAAATAGAAAGATCACTTCGTATACTAGAATCCTTAATAAGCAGTGTCGGTTTAGACGAGTGGGTTCGTCCCATCCACTAGCAAGTGTGCTAACCCCCAACTCCCCAGGTAACGAGCGTGCTGCGGGAGCTCGAGACTAGACCTGAAGCTGAAGAACGGAAGGCGGCACGAAGCTCTCATATTTTGAAGTATTTTGAAGCCCAACTCAGATCGAAGGCTTGTTCAAATGTATAAAGGGGCGTGAATGTATGGAACGACAAGGATTGTTTCAGGGCGAGCTTGTCGAGAGTTTTTCTTTTGTGTTTCAAGATGTAGCCGCAACGATATATGTAATGTAAAAATGACCTTGCACATACTTTGCAAGCTTATGAATGAAAAGCTAAATTTTTTCCTATGCTATGTCTTCATCTATCTGCACTGTTTAATTTCAACGCGTCGAATCAAAAAGAAATTTCCAATTGCACATCCTTGCCTTGTGCAAGTCCATTAAAGACTTGCACAGCATCACGTCCCGACCCGTAGGGATCGATTTATATCGAGTCAAGGCGATGACGACCGATTCGACGAGTCGGGGTGTTACACGTACCGGTTAATTTCGATCTGGGCGCATGTGTCTATATCCCACTAGGCACATCAGTAGAGGCACATGATATCGATGGCGCATCTGCCACGTGTCACATCCTCTTTGGCCCATCTGTTGAGTTCTTCTAGGCATTAATGGTTGTCTTAATTTTAGTAGAATACGAAGAGACAGGTTTATTTCCATGAATGCAAATTCATTGCACGAAAGTCGGAGAGCCTTTCACTTGGCGCACAGTTGTGGGCTATCCGGGTCTATAAATAGCCGCATAAAGGGAAGTTTATTTTTATTCTTCACTTGTCTTTCCAAAATAGAGATGAACTCGGCTGCCCCTGATTTGGCAATCCGTCGAACTCCTCATTCGAAGAAATTTTGACGACGGGCTCCTTCTGAATGTGAAGATGCGTCAAGTTAGTTCTTTCGCCATCGGTCCTGTTTTCGTACAAGCCTGTGAAAGTGCCTGTTGCATCCAAATATCGAGATTATCGTGTCTCGACACAGACTGAAGGTACCTATTATATCTAAAGATCGGGATGGTCGTGCCCCAATTTTTGTTATGCTGGAAGAGCCGCAGGTCGGGGCTATCGTGCCTCGATTTTGTTTAGGCTAGAAGAGCCACTCCTCCTGCTAGAGTGCCCGCATGCTGACGAGAAAGTGATTCGTCCTGACTATGCATGGGAATGCGCCTACGCTGAGATGCTGGAATGATGCGCCTGGCTGTAGTTTTTAGGATATTCTTTCTCTTTTGTAAAAAGAATTCTCCTTTGTAAAGAGTTTAGACATGTAATAGACTTTTATATGAAATAAAGTCTAGTTTCTTGATGTCTTATACTCTTTGTTTGTGTTCTGCTGTGCCGAGTACTCTTGTCTGTTCTGGCACATATCAGTGTAGAGCGTCGAGAATTTATGGCACATAGGGACTATGGCGTAAAATTTTATGCTTCTACAAGACCCTCTTCAAAGTTTTCAAAACTTTTTGCCAAGTTTTTGGAATACTTTAAACAAGAAGCAGGAGTAGCTATCTTAGGCGCATAACCTCTTCTGGGCGCATTACCTCTGAATGCATGCCCTTGCGAGGGCGCATGTTGTAGGGGCGCATGTTGTTTTCGAGAAGAGATAGCGTCTCGAACTTTGGGAAGATTACTAAAATCTTTTTTAGAAGATATGCAGCCGTCAGTTTCCCAAGACCCGAAGCGTTTGCTGATGTCATGCCTCATTGGTTTACGCGTGTGACCGAGCTTATAAATAGACGGCTGAAGGAGAGAGGGGGTCTTCTTTCCTTCTTTTTCTTAAAACAGCCTTTGTCTTCTTCTTCAGAGCTTTCCTTCCTTCTTCTTCGTTAGAGAGATGGTTCCCAAGACTCCCTGAGTCGGTATTGGCCGAGGTAAGGGCAATGGCATGGAACCAGTGGAGGTCGATACGGAGGACGCCCCAGTCATCATGGCGACGCACGCCGACGTACGGCCGGAAGTGATCGGTGGGTACTCTCTTGCCTTGATGTCTTCGCTCCATTGCACTACTGTTAGGGACACGTGGACGTGACTAAGATGAGTCGCATCCCCAGTGACATGCCTAGGATTCCCATTGCTGACGCGCATGGACTTAGGTCCTGATGATGCGCCGAAGCTCCTTTTGCTGACGCGCATGGACTTAGGTCCGGATAATACGACGAAGCTCCTTCTGCTGACGCGCATGGACTTAGGTCCTGATGATGCGCTGAAGCTTCTCTTCAGTGCGCCTGGGCCTCGGTCCTGTGTGTGCGCCTTTGGTGAGATTCTATCTGCGCGCACGGGTTCCAACCCAGTTTTGATGTGCCAGATTTTGTTGATGAGTCTCAGATGCTTCATTTTTGAGCTTCTAAGGCTTTTGCTAACTTTTCTTTGATCTTATTACAGTATCCAATCCGAAGGCAGAGGCTATCGTGAGGGAGAAGATATGGACTCCTCTTATTAAACAAGAGCCGGTGACCATTAAGGAGGAGGTGATACCAAAGGTCGAAGTCAAAGAAGAACCGGTGACCATCAGGAAAAAGATTACTCCCAAGATTGAAGTTTCTATTAAGGAGGAGCCGCTGCCAGAGGGTAGTAGCATCGGGAGTTCTGATCCTCCTGCCCCTGCCGAGGACCTTAATCAGATAGAGCCTTCATATGCAAGATGGCTGAGGGAATGGTACATGCCTCAACGCAATTATGATCCCTGGCTGCGAGGATTCGTAGGTTGCCTTGCAATCGCCATTTTCGGGAATATGAATAAAGTCAATGTTCCTATTTTGTCTTAGTGTTTCTGTCTGTCTTTAGCTTTTCTTTGAGATCCGACGATATAGTTTTTGCTTTTTTTAAATGAAGAAATGAAGAACCTTTTGCTTTGTTCATGATGAATTTTGTGATTTTTGGTAGACCTGTTATCTTTTACGCACATTGGTTAGGTACAGATAATAAGTTACTCATGGAGGACACCGAACATTCACTCAGAGGTAATATGGACGCAGTGAATATGGGATAATTTCGCTACAGATTTTATGTAGACTTATCATCCTTGGCGTACCTTGGTGTTAGGTACGGATGATAAGTTGAGAGAGAGGACCGACATATTTACTCAGAGATAATGTGGACATGGTAAATATGGGGCTAAATGGTGGAGTTTTCCTACTCAGAGGTGATATGGATGTGGTAGGAGTGAACTCTATGGGAATTTATAAAACAAATTATATGTGATATGGACATGGATGTTCTATGGTTGATGTGCAACAACTCGGGAATTATTGTACGGGATGTTTACTCAGAGGTAATATGGACATAGTAAACGTAGTAACGAGCATAATTTTACGTTGTGTAAAATCCTGCTTAATAGGGTGCAGAGAAGCAACTCAGAGGTGATATGGACATGGTTGTTCATCTACTGGGATGCAACATACATGATTGTCAAAGAAAGAGGTGTGAACCTGCTTTTGTCAAGTTCACAAAGTTCTCTCTTCTAGGGAGAGGGTAGTACATTTTCGACGGGTGTCAAGAATAGTACTTCTTCAGGAACTTGCCGTTGATGGGCATCATGAACAAGTCCCCATTAGCTTGAGCGAGACGATAAGCATCATTTGAGTATAATGTCTCTATGACGAAGGGTCCTTCCCACTTGGGTTCGAACTTTCCCGGTGTCTTGTGAGTCATTACCATCGGTCTTCTGACTGCCAGAACCAAGTCACCTACTTGAAAAGTCCTCTGTTTGATCCTTTTGTTGAAAGCCTGTGAGATGCGGGCTTGGTAAAGTTCGATGCACTGTTGTGTCAAGAGGCATTTTTTGTAAAACGTTTCCAACTCTTGCAGATGGCGACGTTGATTGTCTTCTTCCGTCAGCTGATTCGTGATCGCCACTCGGAGTGAGGGTATCTGGATTTCAAGCGACAATACCGCTTCGCTTCCATAGACCAAGGAGAACGGTGTGTTGCTTGTCGGGGTTCGTACCGTTGTGCGATAGGCCCAAAGGCATTTACCGAGCTTCTCATCCCAGTCGCACTTGTTGGACGATACGACTTTTTTGAGTAGCTTGACGATGGTTTTATTAAAAGCTTCAGCCAATCCGTTTGCTGTCGGATTATAGGCGGTTAATGCCACATTCTGAATACGATTTTTGATGCAGAATCTACTGAACGCATGGCTGATAAATTATGAATCGTTGTCGTGGATGATCCTCCAGGGCATCCCAAAACGGTAGATGACGTGATGCTTGATAAAGCTGATCATGCTTGAGCTTTTTACATCTGTCAATGGTACTGTTTCTGCCCATTTAGAGAAATAGTCGGTGATTGCTAGGATAAAGCAGTGTCCCCTGGATGAGGGAGTTGATCGAACCCACTATGTCCATGCCCCAGGCTTCAAATGGCCAGGAGGTAACCGTAGGATGTAAAGGCTCTTACGGTCTGTGGATGAAGTCGGCGTGTAGCTGGCAAGTACGACATTTCTTTGCATATTCAACAGCATCAAACATCATGGTGGGCCAGTAATAGCCCATACGTCGGAGTCGGTCCGGTAGCTTAGGTCCTGGTTGATGAGCTCCGCATGTTCTGTCATGAGCTTCTCGAAGGACTTCGACAGCTTCTTCGTTTGATAGGCATCGGAGGAGAAGTCCATCGTAGGATCGTTGGTACAACATTTTAGTGGTCATAGTGTAATAGAACCGGAGGGAACGCCTTATGACTGAGACTGCCTCCTTCGGGTCTTCTGGGAGGATTCCGTAGACGATAAAGTCGATGAACAAAAATCTCCAGTCTCTGACGTTAATGCTGGTATCTGTAGCCATGACATGAGTTGTCCGCATGCACAGATTGTTTTTGGGACAAGTCAAATCCTGACCCACCACTGTAATGAAGTGTTAAGTCCCGACTGGTGCAGCCAATGAGGCTGTGAGGCCAGTCAGAGCGTCACCTTCCAAGTTTTGCAACCGAGGCACGTGTTCTATAAAGAACTCAGCGAAGGTTGAGATAATGTCCAACGCTACTTTGTGATAGGGGATGAGGTCTTCATGGCGGACCTCGTATTGCCCTCGAACTTGATTGGCGACGAGTTTTGAGTCGCCGTAAGATTCGAGGTAATCTATCCCCAGCTGCTTAGCTAATTGGAGTCCCATGATGAGGGCGTTGTACTCCGCAACATTGTTGGAGCACGGCTCTGAAAGAGAGTAGGCGCGCTGGATGACCAGCTTGTCAGAGGAGATCAGGACTACCCCCACTCCTGCAATGATTTGGCCTTTGGGGCATATTCTTGAAGCACCGTCGAAGAACATCCGCCAAACGGGATTATCTTCGGTAATATTTGATTCTCGTACTTCATTTGGAATGTCTTTATAGATTCTGGACAATTCCAGAATTGGGTGCGCGACTAGGAAATCGCCAGTGCTTGGTCCTTGACAGTATTTTGCGGGACGAATACCACGTCAAATGGTGTCAATAGTATCGTCCAAGTAGCCAATCGGGAGTTTAGTTCTCCTGGCTTTGTCATGAGGACTCTGAGTGGATTGACTCGGGAGATGACATGAATTGTCTGTCTCGAGACATAATGGCGAGTCTTCTGGATGGTAAACACCAGAGCTAGACATTCTTTTTCGACGGGGTTGTACCGGTGTTCGGCCCCGACCATTGTCCTGCTTAGGTAGTAGATAGCTTGCTCATGGCCCGCTTCGTTGTTCTAGGCCAACAAAGCGCCAAGGGAATGGTCCATTGTACGGACGTAGAGCATGAATGGTTTGCTGCGATGGGTGCCACCAGAACTGGAGGACTCGTCAGATAAGCTTTGATGTCGTCGAAAGCTTTCTGACATTCTTCCGTCCATACATAAGAGACTCCCTTTGTCATGAGCTTGGTGAAGGATTGGCATTTCTCGGAAAGGTTTGCAATAAACCTTCAGATGTATGCGAGACGTCCTTGTAGGCCTCGAAGTTCTCTAAGGTTCTTCGGAGGATCCATGTCAAGGATGGCTTTGGTCTTCTCGAGATCGATGTGAATGCCCTTTGCAGTGATAATGAAGCCCAAGAATTTTTTACTAGAAACCCCAAGGAAGGATTTAGCAGGGTTCATCGTAAGCTGATGCGCCCACATGAGATCGAAGACTGTCTTCAGGTCTTGTAGGTGATCACTTCGAAGATGGCTTTTGACGGCGATATCGTCAACGTAGCACTCGACTATTTTGTGGAGATGCTGACGGAAGATGGTGCTCATAGCTCGTTGGCATGTGGCTCTTGTATTATTCAAGCCAAAGGGCATTACTGTGTAGCAGTAAACCCCCTTCGGAGTCCTGAGCGACGTGTGTCTTTCGTCATCTGGGAACATCTTGTTCTGGTTGTAGCCTGAGAACCCGTCCATGAAGGACATGCGCTCGAAATCACATGTGTTGTCGATCATTACGTCAGTGATCGGGAGTGGAAACTCGTCCTTCGGGCAAGCTGAGTTGAGGTCCCGGAAGTCGATGCTGACCCGGATCTTTCCGTTCTTCTTAGTGACGGGAACGATGTTAGCCACCTAGTCTGGATGTTGCTCTTCGCGAATAAACCCACTGTCTAGGATCTTATCTACTTCTTTGTCAATAGCGTCCATGATGTTGGGACGGAAGCATCGCTATTGCTGCTTAACGGGCTTAGCGTCAGGTAAGATATTAAGCTTGTGCATTGTGACTTGTGGGTCGAGTCCCAGCATCTCTTCGTAGCTTCAGGGAAGACGTCGATCTATTCTTTAACTAGTTGGACCAGAGATTTTCGGTCCTTTTCTGCTAAGCTCTTGCTGATGAAGATAGGTTTGGAGGAAGATCCATCCCCGAGGTCGATTTGTTCGACTTCGTCTTCAGTAGGGGGTTCCCGTAGTTCAAAGCAAGATTTCCATTGCGCACCTAGGCATTGAGCTTAGGTTCTTTTTCGAAGAACTCTATTGCCTGGTCGTCGTCTTCATCTTCTGAAGGATGTACGAATGTCATGTTGGCTGACAACATTTTCCTGAAGATTGGGCCGATGCTAGTGTCAGAGTCCCAAGTAGAAGCTTCAGACGAGTGAGAATGTGTGACATCCTCTGCTTCTGAACTCTCCGGGGTTGTCGGAGGCGTGATGTAGCCTACCCCCCGTCGAGTACGGTGGTAATAATCCGGTGACTTTTCTTTCGGCACGGGAAGTCGTAGTGAAAGACGTCGACCTTTGCCATAGTTCAGACCCAGGCCGCTCTTCAGGTTGTAACCCATCTTTTGGATGAGATATTTGGCTCGATCATTGTATCAGTAAATTTGCATTCTGTCGGTGTCGAGTTCTGGCTCTGCCGGTGGAAGGTTATGATGACGCTCGACTTTGCCGAAGATGATAGGCCTTTCGTCCTGGTTCCGAGGTGGGACTATGTAACAGACTCCTTGGTATGGGATGACTCGATTTACATAATTTATAGTCGTTTTGCAACGACTGCAGGTGTCACGCCTCAGAACCAGAATACTGGAGAACGGGGGCAGACATTGCCAGCTACGTATATTGAAGTACAACCTACCTCGCTATACGGTCACGGCTGTCTAAATACATGAGGGTTTAACTACAAGCCATCAGTCTCCTATGGTCAAGAACAAGCATATTGTCTCAATCACAAGCAAGCAAGTAAATGTTACAAGATGTAAGACCACCAAATATACAATAGTAAGGCGTCCCAAACATTAAATATTCAGCTGATCATGAAGCTAGTCGTTACAAAATGTCAGGACTAGCAAGAGTTAAGTCATACATGATCAACCCTAGAATTTATCAATCATGTTATAGCCCGTAGGCAGACAGTAAATAAAGGTACAACCGAGCTAACAAGTGCTCGTCGGCTAAACGTCTCAAAAGAATAATTTTTACAATAAGTGGGAGAACAAAAGAAACCCACTCGTTGCCAGGGTTACGCCTGGTGGTCACAATCTGGCTGGAAGGTAGATAGATCCTCTAGAGCTGCTCCGATATCTGGCCATACAAAATCAGCTGGGTCAGACCCCAGAAAGAGCAAGTGCCACAAATGAGGCTTCACTTAGAAACTAAAACCAGCATATCATAAAAGAATATTAAAGATAATAAGTAAAGGACTGATAATAATAGAGATAACAACAGTATACTGAGCACGAGGAAACCATTCAAGTAGCCAGGTCACAACCCTTAAACCAAACAAGGACCGGGGTTGTAACCCTTCACCTGAATAGAAATCCGTCTCAAATATTATTGATACAGTAAAGACAATAAACGAAGAGAGGACACAGAACTGCTCTGGGAGCCAGGTTACAACCCTTAAACCAAAGAAGGACCGGGGTTGTAACCCTTCGCCTGAACAGAACTGGACCCCTGATCTTTATTGTTAAGGCCAGCATAAGTAATTAATCATACTGTTGAAGTGAAGTAAAACATGACGAGCATGGCATGGGGTACAATAAGACAATAAATGAAGAGAGAACTCAGAACTGCTCCGGGAGCCAGGTTACAACCCTTAAACCAAACAAGGACCGGGGTTGTAATCCTTTGCCTGAACAGAACTGGACCCCTGATCGTTTATTGTTGAGACAGGCACAATCAATCGTGTCATGTCACAGTCTTGTACAGGATCAGGATAAGATTAAGCTGGAATAAACTCCATCCAATCAATCACGGCCAATCAAGAAGTACGGCTTGATACTTTTAACTAACTAGGGTTATCACAGGCCTAGTTACTAGCAAGATGCAATGAGATTATCCCAACAGCCATAAGCCCTGCAGACCATCCGGTTATCCAGGTCGAATGTCCGTTTATGAAGGGTACACCACATGACCGTGTGCTGGAAATGTGTCCTACTCGTCGGTAGGCTACAAGTCCATTTAATGCGCCCAGATAACGGGATTGCTTGTAGCTGAAAATCTTTTCATGTCTACTGAATCATTCTAGTTTATTAGCCTTAGTCAATTACTGTAGGTATCCCTGACCGTGGTACTCAGGGATCCCTATCCTAGACATGATACAAGACAGTACTGGTTTATTGTACAAACGTAATCGCCCACGGTGTCCAGGTCATTCATACTTGTCATGTCAGGCTAGCTGTCATGACAGCATATTATGATATATCATGTCAGTTTGCTTGTCGAGAGTGTGCCACGGCGGGCTACTATCGTGTTCCAGAAATATGCCAAGATTTACATGACATAAACATAATGTGCCATTTCAGTTTAATAATACTAATTTTAATAATAATAAATAATAATAAAGAGGACAAGACTTGAGGAGGGAGCCATGCGGCTGAGAGAATAGAGCTTATGCGGCCAAGAGATCGGATCTCATACGGCTCGGGATTCAGAAGTCCATACGGCTGGGGGAGGACAGGGTACATGCGGCTGGGAAGGCGCGAGCTCATGCGGTTAACTCTAGTAGGGTCCCATGCGGCTGAGCAAGGGAACAATTCATGCGACAGCGGGAAAGAAGGGGCTCATGCGGCCGAGAACTGTTTGGGCCTTATGCGGCTAAGGAACAAGGGAGCTTATGCAGCTGCGGAACAGTCAAGCCTATGCGGCTGCGGATATTGGAGTTCAAGCGGCTAAAGTTGTGCCGAGGCCATATGCGGCTGAGAAGAAATGTGCACATGCGGCTGGAAGAAGGCAGTCACATGCGACTACATTAAGTGAGTCTTATGTGGCTTTGGAGGGAGAGTTGACTTTATGCGACTATGAAGCGCAGTGCCATGTGGCCAAGGCCTTATGCGGCTGAAAATGATTGAGTTCATGCAGCTGGGTCATGGAGTCTTATGCGGCTGAGATACCATACGGCTCTAGGACTTGTCGCATGAAGATACATGCGGTTAAGTACTCCATGCGGCTGAGAGACTGTGCTTCTTCTCTACTGGTCCGAGAAGAAGAGCCATGAAGTTGGCTTCGAAGCTCCATAATTCCTTCATTCTAAGCCCAAATCTGGACTTCCATAGGTCAAAATGGGGCAAAATAAAATTCTCTACAGCATGGAACCAACAAAACTTAGAAATAATAATGTTAATTAGATCAAAATCCAAGAAATCCAAAAATAAAATAAACATAGATCTAGAAGAGTTTAGCCATAGAAATCGAAAATGCCAAGCACTAAAGAGTCTTAGAATGTTGCAAGAAAGAAAATGGAACAATAAATCTTGAGTTCCTCCATGAAGCAAGATGCACTTGCCTAAGCTCTCCCTCCCTCTCCTGGTGGTTGAAGAAGTAATGGTGGAGAAGAAGAAGTAAATGAAGAGAGAGAATGAGGGAATGGGTTAAATAAGGAGGGTGGTGGTAGGTATGAGGGTTCACCTTTGGTTCATGATGAACCAAAGCAAACCAAGCCAAGCCGAACCAACCCAAGAATAAACCAATCAATGAAATACTAGAATAAATCAAGCAGGAAAACATACAATATGGGTCAAATTACGTATACGTATACCAAGATACGCAATACGAACCACAGGCATTACAACTCTACCCACCTTAAATGAATTCTGTTCTCAAAATTTAATTAAGAGGCTAAAGGGACAAGAACAAGCCATACTATTCACAGGTAAGCTATACTAATCAAGCAATCAAGTAATTATTCATGCAATCAAGAAATCGAAGGCATGAGGCATAAGAAAGATATTATACCTCACGAGTCAAACAGGTCGGGATATCGCGATCGGATATCATCCTCACGCTCCCACGTTGACTCACCCAAAGAGTGATGACCCCAAGTAACTCGGACTAACTTGATAGTCTTGTTCTTGAGTATCTTCTCTCTCCGGTCCAATATAGACACGGATCTCTCCTCATACGAAAGGTTGGTACCAACAATCAATTTCGAATGATCTAGGATATGGCTCGGGTCCGAAATATATCATCGCAGTTGGGATACATGGAACACATTATGCACCTCACGTAGCGACGGCGGGAGAGCGAGACGATATGATATATCACCTACTCGCTCCAGAATGTCGAACGGCCCTATATACCTAGGACTAAGCTTTTCCCGTACGCCGAAACAAATGACGCCACGGTTAGGCAAAATCCTCAGGAATACATGATCGTCGACCGAGAATTCAAGGGGTCGTCGATGAGAATCGGCCTAATGACGCTGACGATCTTGTGCAACTCGAAGATGATCTCGGACTCTTCTGACAACCTTAACTGTCTGAGCAATCATTTCTAGACCGAGTATCTGTCTCTCTCCGACATCATCCCAAGCTAGCGGGGATTTGCACTTCCTGCCATACAGTGCCTCGAACGGTGCCATCTGGATGATGGCCTGGAAACTATTGTTGTACGAGAACTCCACCAGGTACAGGTGATCTTCCCACGAACCACCGAAGTCGAGCGTACAAGACCTTAACATATCTTCGAGAGTCTGGATCGTGCGTTCTGACTGGCCATCTGTCTGCGGGTGATAAGCTGAGCTAAACTGGAGGTGAGTTTCCAAACTTTCTTACAGGCTACGCCAAAAGTACGACGTAAATCTGGAATCTCTGTCCGAGGTGATACTGACTGGTACATCGTGCAATCTGACAATCTGCCGGAGATACATCTCAGCTAGCTGAGCCGTCGACTAACCAACTCTGAACGGAAGAAAGTAAGCCACCTTCGTGAGCCGGTCTATGACAACCCAAATAGCATCTCTGCCAGCTGGAGATCTAGGCAATCTAGTTACGAAATCTATGGTCATATGCTTCCACTTCCATTCTGGAATAGGCAAGGGCTGAAGAAGTCCAGCTGGCCTCTGATGTTCAGCTTTAACTTGTTGGCAAACCAAACATCGAGAGATAAACCGGGCTATCTTCCTCTTCATGCCATTCCACCAAAAGTGCTGACGGGTATCACGGTACATCTTCGTACCACCGAGATGAATGGAATACTGCGAACTGTGAGCTTCTGCCATGATGTCCTGTCTGATATCTCTACTGGGTACACAAGGACGCTTTCCATGTCAAAGTGTACCGTCTTCATAAAGGCATAACTCTGGTCTTCGTCCTGCCTCACACTCTGCTCTGAGTCGTTGAAGCTTGGAATCTACTGACTGCGCCATCCGGATCCTTTCGACTATAGTGGACTGAACTTGCATGCTGGCCATCAATGCCACACTGGAAGGGAGGACAACTTCTATACCCATCTTCTGAAGATCGGCTAACAGCTCTGGTTGCGCTATTAGGAAATAAACTCCGGCTTTCCTGTTCAATGCATCTGTAACAATGTTGGCCTTCCCCGGATGATACTGTAAGTTGACATCATAATCCACAAGAAGCTCCAGCCATCTCCTCTGACGCATGTAAAGATCCTTCTGGGTGAAAACATACTTCAGGCTCTTGTGGTCGGTGAAAATCTCCACTCTATCTCCATATAGGTAGTGCCTCCACAACTTAAGTGCAAACACTACTGCTGCCAGCTCCAAGTCATGGGTTGGGTAATTTCTCTCATGATCACAAAGTTGTCATGACGCATAAGGTATTACCTTTCCATGCTGCATCAGAACACATCCCAAACCTCTGTCTGAAGCATCACAATATACTGAGAATCCTCCGGTTCCATCTGAAAGCGTGAGAATAGGAGCCGTCATCAAGCCTCGCTTCAACTTCTCAAAAGAATCCTGGCACTCTGCTGTCCAAGCAAACTGTACATCCTTGCGGGTCAACTGGGTCAATGGCGCTGAAATTCGAGCAAAGTCTAAAACAAATCGCCGGTAGTAGCCGGCCAAGCCAAGAAAACTACGAACTTCTGCCACTGTGCTAGGTACTGGCCATGACTCAATAGCCACGATCTTCTGGGGATCCACTTCTACTCCTCCTCTGGTGATAATATGACCCAAGTACGAAATGCGATCAAGCCAGAACTCGCATTTACTAAACTTGGCATATAACTGGTGCTTTCGGAGAATCTGGAGGACAACTCGGAGATGCTGCTCATGTACTTCGTATAATACAGCTGGCATGTCTACGTACTTAGTTCTACGTATTTTGGGACTGAGACGTTATATTTTACAGCTTATGTATAATCCATGTAACGTTCCAGTCCTAAAATACGTAGGACTAAGTACGTAGACATGTCAGCTGTATACATACGAAGTACAGGGACTTGTAAGTATACATAAGCTGTAAAATGCAGTAATTCAAGACAAACTAAATCTCATCCACAATGAAAAGAATAATAATATAAAAATTAACTTAAATATTTATGATACATTCGTTGGGCGGAGACAAAATCCACTACCAACTATCTCAATGAAAGAAATGTACAAGAATCGATCAATAAAATGGCAAGACGAACCAAACGCAATCGTCTTCGAAGGAGTGGAGAGAATTACGGCCATAGCTAGAACACCTGCAGTGAATCATGAAAGCACAAACCTGGGAAATAACCAGGTCCTCAGACGGACGTAGCAAGATACAGGAAGAACATGCTAATATGAACTGTCAGAATAATAATATATGAAAGACTATCCTAGACACAAATATGCAAAGGAGATTCTAACCGCCTAATATGCAATTTAGATGACAACTTTCATGCACATGGGTGGGATTTTAGGCTATGTGTACGTAACTGGCATCTAGTCATCTGTATCCGGTCGTAACGTTCAAAACGTCAGAGGGTATCTGCAAATAAATTGCCACAGTTCCATCCGGAGACTGTGGTTTACCTGTTTGGATTCCCATACGCACTAGCGACTGTCCTCCCCCAATATTTTCCACACTGACCAAGTCATGTCCATGGCTCGTCCAATTTTTGTAACTGCTTGAGTCTCTAAAATCCTAGTCATAGCAGTTACAATCATCTATCCGTCACACAATTTTATTGATGGCCAATCCATAAGTCATGCCCCTAGCAAAATGTCTCATATCGTATAGTGTGAGTGTCATGGCCAAAAAAGATATAAGAATATCCCCCAACAAGAAGGTAGTCCGCTAACACTAAGTTAACATGCATATAGTAAAGTAAAACGACTAATAGAGTCGCTTGCACCCAAGTATGGCTTGGACGCACAGTTTATATCAAAGGAAACTAACAATATGAAACAAAATAAATAATACAGAAAATAAATAATTGACAGTTAATTTGCAAGGCATACTTGCCTGAGTCCTGAGCACTGTGGTAGCGAATATCAGACAGGAAAGTAGGTGGAACAACGGCCGCCGAGGAACTAAGGTCCAAACAAACATCTCCGGATGCTGAAAATAGTCTATTATCTAATTATAATTAATACTGTACCTACTAGATTTATTTAGTAAATTTTAAAATTAGGATATGGCATAGGTTTTCGTATTAGCTTTCCGAAAAACTAAACGGATCGCATTTTCATGTCCGAAATCTCCCGAAATCGCAAAAATACTGAAACACGTTTATTTTTGGGACACTAGATACTCAAACAGTTTTGTAGAAATCTACAGAACGAATTTTGTCTATTAAAATACGTTTCTGGAAAGCTTACCTCGATACGCTTCTTTTAAAAAAAAACTAGAGGCAAAATTGAGTTCGGAGCTAGGAGATATCGTCGTTCCAAGTTGCTCTTGCTACTAAAAAGCGGGGCTGAATTCTAATGACGAATTTTAGAGTTTCTATTGGACTAAAAATAATTTTGAATTATGGCTGATAGAAGGGGGATGTATTGGGTTTATATAGGTATTTATTTTAGATTTATCTCCTAAATTAGATAGGATTTGATTTAAATAAATTGGAGTTTGCTTTATTAGGATATGATATAGATAGAGATGTTTTCCTAGTAGAAGTAGGATTAGTATTTATTTAAAATTTTGTTTATATTTATCTTAATTATCTATAATACTATTTAAAATTACTATAGATAATAAATAGAGTTAATCTTTATTTAAACAATCTTCATCTAATCTCATTTATACAAGCTGAAATATTTAATACTAATTTGACATTTATTCTATATTATGTAAATAGAGTACAATATAAGTAACATGTAAAAAGTAATAAAATTTATGAAATAAATCCTAAAATTTTGAGGAAAAATTGTATAATATAGTATAGATCCTTAATGTACTAGAAAAATAGCTTTATATATTTTTATACTAAATTCACTAATGAGCACTATACTAAATATATGTAAAATAATACAAATTATATAATAAGTCAATAAATAGTTATTTAAAAATCCCAAAAATTCTACAAATATTTATTTTAAAAAAATTAGGGGGTTTACATAAGTCTTATCTAGATAAGGATTAAGAAGAGTTTTAATTTTCCTTGAATTTTCACTATTTAATTCAAATTGATTTAAAAGTAACTCAATCAAATATAATCCAATGTAGATAGATTCTACCTCTAATTTAAACTGTATTTAAATACTTAATATATTTTTTCCAACTTAAATCACCATAATTAATTACATATTAAATCAACCCATATTTAATATACTTTTTTCTGAATAATATATTAGTGATAATAATTAATTTCGAAAATACAAATATATACACACTCGCATGCAAAAATAATACTTACATAAAACACAGTTTTTCTAAATTACTAGTTATACTTGTACCATAAAATAAAATGGCATTTCTTAAATAAAAATAAAGTTTGGCAATTCTCGACGCAACGCATTTACAACTTCAAGCAATATAAAATATTTATCGTCTATTATTTTAAAATATTTTCTACATCTATATAATTAAAACGTTTATAAAAATATGTACTTTGCACTTATTCGTACTTGACGAGAAATTTATGAAACGCAAACTCGTACGCGACGTACAAATACGAAGTACAAAAATCAATACCATATTTATAAAAAAAATCGAAGTAAAAATTTAGGGATTTTACATCCTACCCAACTTACAAGAATTTCGTCATCGAAATTTAGGAATAGCTAGGGTAGGGAAGATAGAAAGAGTTCATCAATACCGAAATACGATTAAATTTTTAGATGAGACGAAGAAACGACGTTCGACACAACATGTATTGGAAGATCGTGATTTTGATATCTGCGAAAATACATCATGGTTATAGAATTGAAGAAGGGTTACTAGTTAATGTAATAAAATTATGATAACACGAATTAGAGAATAGAAAGAAATTGAGTAGGTCAAAGAGAATAATTAGATATTTATGAGAGATGGTTTCTTAAGCGAATATAGTCGTCTAGGTTTAAGGTATGGTTAAGGAAATGATTTGAATCATTTTCAAGTTTCAAGAACGATTAGAAGGTTTCGATAATGAATCTAGGGTAGAGGAAAAAGGTAACTCAAGACGGAGATATAGTCACATTGGTTGGTCAGTGGTTAACTATCTTGGCAATAGATGGTAGGCAACTAAGGGGATATCAAGTACGAGTGTTTGTCTTTCTAATATAGGCGAAAGACGAAAATAATAAAGAGTTCGAAGAAGATATTATCGAATATGAATAAGTGGTTCAAAGATGATTGAAAATTTTCAAAAGAATTGCCAAGGCAGTCGTGGATGGAATTCTAGAGACCAAGTTTAACTACGTCTCCATCCACGTCGAACAATATATGGAAAGCGAACCAAAGTGCACTAGGTTGATCAGACCATCATGCACCGGTTCTGATTAGACAATGTATTAGTGGGCGTCCCCAATAACATATATGTCGTGAACAAGCTCGATAAAAGAATAAGCTTGCAAAACTAAGGCTAAATTAGCAGCATAAGATAGTCAAAATATAAGTAAGAGATACTAATGAAAGAATTTAAATAGTCGAAGATCCATTAAAATCTAAGTCTTGCCCGAAGTTTGGGCTTATGCAGTCGTCCTAGTGCTTTTTTATCTATGGCTTGGTTGACTAGATAAGTTAGGGTCCTCTGAATTCTATAGTCTAAGTAAACTTATTAATATAGGTCACAAGGACAAAGGTTTGTTAGGTCATGAGGTATTTTACCCAACTTACAAGAGTTAAACTAGTAGTGTGGTGGGACAATGGGTCAAGCAATCAAGATAAAGCTCAAAGTTAAGCATTTAAGGAATTAAGTAGAACAAAATCACATATCGGATCGAAGGAATTGCGTCGAGATTGAATCCCTATCCTTGGTCGAAAAATATATCGATATCATGGTAAAGGTTACAGTTTAATCTTTTTGGCCCAAAAGTCATATCATAAAAATTGAGTACAAGAAGACGTGTTTTAGTGGCACGTGATATACCTATATGAAGGTGAGCTCGTCTAGGTCTTACATATGAAATTTGTTAGAAGGTAACATCTAGTATTACACTCCAAATATCAAAGTCACGGTAAAGGACCAAAAAGATATAAAATAGAAAGTGGGAGTTCATGAAGTGACATTTAATGCACAAACATTAAAGAAGATCAAGTTGAAGCATGAAATAAAATTAATTAAGCAATCTAGTAAAATAATTTAGGGACACAGTTTTCAGAGAGAAGATAGTCTCCTAGGTGGATACAGTCAAGGAACAATTAATTCATTTCTCAAATTTCACTACTAAAATAACCCATTTTAGCGACGTCAGGAGACGTCGCTAAATAAGGAAAATACGTCGCTAAAACCAATTTGCGACGTATTTAGCGACTGGCGATCTGGAGACGTAACCGCCAGTAACAGTAGCAGTTTGAGAGCTTTTAAATTTTCTTTTGTAACCAACAATCATTCAACTTTTAGAACGGTTATATTGTAACACATGACTGACTTCATATATTTAACTATTACCATCTCCATAATCTCTTCTCACTTTTCATCCCTATTTCTACTATATCACACTCCAATTTTTTTAGCCCTCCTACATTCTCCATAAGCACTCCAATTTCTTCCACCCTCCTATATATCTCCAGAACTCTCTCAATACTCATTTTTTTCTTCTCCGTAAATAAATGTTTGCAAGCCAACCACAAACTCGTGATGGATGAAACTATAGATATAATATGCTCGCATTAAGGTACATTCAGCGAATATCATACAATGGAGGTGGTACTCATTTTTTAGTGAATCGTAATATTACGCTAATTTCAAACTGTTAGAAGGTCACAATAAAAGATCTGGATTTGGGGAAAGGTCGAGTAAGACAAAATTGAGATATAATCATATGGTTTGGTAGATGACTAACTTCACTTGTGTATGTGCAATGATCATGGATGATATGGCAATTAATGGGGTATACTTCCATCTCATTAAGGTGATCCCATGTCTATCTTGGTTTCTTATCAATACAAGTCTAAACTTCTAATTTTTCGAGCTTCCTTAACAATTCTCAATGGGATTCTCAAATTTACCAAAAATTATTTTATGTCGCCAAGTATAATCATACTTTAAAATTTTAATTTTTTCAATAAATCTCGAGGTATCCCTTTAGATTATTGTCAATACCTTTCCTCTCCTCATTTTTTTACCAACATTTAATACACAAATCGAAACCTTAAACTCAAAATCTAAATAACTTTATTTTTAAATCACATGACACGAAAAACTTAAGATATTTTTTTCTCTTTCACATCCCCATATATCATAAGTATTTCTAAAACCTTCAAATAAAACTTTGTTTTCTCCATCTTATAGGATTTATCGGTCCTTTCGTGAATACCTTCCAACAATCTCAAATTAACCTTTATCATAACACCAATAAATTGTTCATCAAGTTTTTAATGTTATCAATCCAACTTTAAACTCAAAATAATCTTATCAATCAATCATCAAATATAAATTTGAAATTTGAAATTTCTTTCAATCAATTTTATATCTTCCAAAATATTTTAAACCAAAATTTTTACTACCATCCTTCAAAAATAAACTTGCAAATCGTACCACTAAATTTAAAAATCTTAAGCTATTTCTTATAGCGATTTCATACTCAAATAAATCGTAACTATTTCACAAAAATTAACATTTTGTTTTCTCAATTTATCAATCCTTTAGTAGTATCAAGATAAAATCCATCTCTACTACCGAACTTAGAATTTACTAACTCTTAGGATAATACTTTTAGGAAACATAAATGCTTTTATACACAAATAAGACCTCAATGCATACTAATTGTCAATGTAATCCTTCTAGCCATGTGTTTAACCTATGAGCATATACTAGTGTTGTCATCTTCCTAGTTGTCACTAAGCACGAAACTAAGAATTTACGATAGAAGGAGTCAAGCAAGATGCAAATCAAGGAGGTCGAATGAGAGTTCGGAATTTGAAGTCAAGAAAGGATGTCAAGTAGATGTATGAGATTCTAGACTCTAATCCTATATGCAGTCTCACATCGGTACAATAACGTAACCGAAGTGATAAACTTGACCTACATGGGCCACCACAAAACATGTAACGCCCCAGTCCCAAAATATGTAGGACTAAGTACGTAGACATGCCAGCTGTATACATACGAAGTACAGGGCCTTGTATGTATACATAAGCTGTAAAATGCAGTAATCCAAGACAAACTAAATCTCATCCACAATTAAAAGAATAATAATATAAAAATTAACTTGAATATTTATGATACATTCGTTGGACGGAGACAAAGTCCACTACCAACTATCTCAATAAAAGAAATGTACAAGAATCGATCAATAAAATGGCAAGATGAACCAAGCGCAATCGTCTTCGAAGGAATGGAGAGAATCACGGCCATGGCTAGAACACCTGCAGTGAATCATGAAAGCACACACCTGGGGAATAACCAGGTCCGCAGACGGACGTAGCAAGATACAGGAAGAACATGCTAATATAAACTGTCAGAATAATAATATATGAAAGACTATCCTAGACACAAATATGCAAAGGAGATTCTAACCGCCTAATGTGCAATTTAGAGGACAACTTTCATGCGCATGGGTGGGATTTTAGGCTATGTGTATGTAACTGACATCCACTTATTTGTATCCGGCCGTAACGTCCAAAACGTCAGAGGGTATCTGCAAATAAATTGCTACAGTTCCATTCGGAGACTGTGGTTTACCTGTTTGGATTCCCATACGCACTAGCGACTGTCCTCCTCCAATATTTTCCACACTGACCAAGTCATGTCCATGGCTCGTCCAGTTTTTGTAACTGCTTGAGTCTCTAAAACCCTAGTCATAGCAGTTACAATCATCTATCCGTCACACAACTTTAGAGATGGCCAATCCATAAGTCATGCCCCTAGCAAAATATCTCATATCGTGTAGTGTGAGTGTCATGGCCAAAGGAGATATAAGAATATCCCCCAACAAGAAGGTAGTCCACTAACACTAAGTTAACATGCATATAGTAAAGTAAAACGACTAATAGAGTTGCTTGCACCCAAGTATGGCTTGGACGTGCAGTTTATATCAAAGAAAACTAACAATATGAAACAAAATAAATAATGCAGAAAATAAATAATTGACAGTTAATTAGCAAGGTATACTTGCCTGAGTCCTGAGCACTGTGGTAGCGAATATCAGACATGAAAGTAGGTGGAACAACGGTCGCCG
>JANAVB010010336.1:0-62284 GCA_029216955.1 Iris pallida | reverse complement strand
GGAAATACGAAGGTTAATTTTATAATGGAGAATAAGTTCTTGCATGACATAGTAGTACTAGATTCGAATAATTTTGAGGACAGTGATTTGAACAAGTTCGAGGATTTCATAAACTTTGATTTAGAGATTTTGGATCCAAGTTAGGACAAGGTGTAGGAATTTAAATTTTGGGATGATTAAGTTGAAAGATGAGAAAAAAAGAAAAGAAGGAAGAAGAGTTTTAACAAGAGCATGATTCATGAGAAGTGCCTTAGGGATTAGGCCCGCCTCTAGGAGAGAGTTCTAGCCACCAGACCTAGTTGGAGGTGAGTTCTTGACCTAGACCTTAGCCTGTATTTGATGATTGATGCACCTAGCATATTGCTTATGTGCTTGATACCTTATGAGCTTTTGATATAGTATGACCAGTATAGCTAGATGAGACCCCAGACTGATATTGCCTGCCATGACCCTGTATGTTATTCTTCCAAACTGCATGATTTGGATAAGTTTTCTGAGACCATGATTGTTGGGGACGTGACCCTAAGAGGAGTACAACCAACCTAAATTTCGAGGATGAAATTTTCTAAGGAGGGTAGACTTGTAACCACCACTTTTCTAGAATAAGGGTATTTTGGTAATTGTGAATTTTTGATTATTTTTATAAAAATTTAATTTGGTGTAATGTGATTTTTGGCCTTTTGCTAGTGTAACCTTAGACAACTTAGCCTAAGAGACTAACCATGGCCATGGAGACCTATCTAACATAATGGGATTAATAATTAGGCTCTAATCTAGCTAAGAATGACTTAAAATTAATTTGGGGATTTTAATTAAGGTGTTAGTTTGGGCCTTTAGTAGAGGGGCTTGATTTGATGACTTATAAAGGGGCTTTGGGCCATTGTGACTTAACCAAACCCTAGCCCAACCATGTGACCAGCTAAGAGCAGCCCCTATCCTTATATAACACATCATTAGCCTGCCTCTTTGCCTCTTTCATTGAAACCCTAAGCCTAGTTTATGTTTGTAGCTCCCCTTCCTAGAAATTTTAATACATTTCTATTATTTATTTATTTTTTAAATGATGATTATCATTTTTATAAATAACTAATTAGTTTATTACTTTATTATTTGTGGCGATTAATAAATATTATTTTCGTGTACACAATTTTAGGTAAAAGACCTACTTTAGAAATTATGAATTTATTAAGTTCATTGAGAAGTTACAGATAGATACATATATAGGTTTATAGATATATTCGTATATATATATTGAATTATATATATAGGAACATATGGGGACAGATACATTTGTGTAAATATATATATAATATGATGATGAATTTGCTTGTGATATAATACGTTATGATATCGATGTGGACATGTTCAGTGTGTAATCTATCTTAATTTGTTAGGCTACAAGTATTGAAATGATGGGGTTTGCAAATTGACCATTAAGTTTTTGTGTAATATCTTAATTTGTTAAAGTACTTCCTAGTACTTTCTATTGAAATGAGGGGGTTAAGCAATAGCTAGGTTTTGTTTAATATATTACACATTGATACTTTGGAGACGATGATACTTTGAAGACTCGAATTGCTACTGCTGCTATAGGAATTAAAGCAAACCCCCAAACCGGCCTACGTGGGCTCATCTTTCACCCAAGTGGCGTTCAAAAGCCTCAGCAAAACAATAAGCTGCTCGGCCTAACCGAGCTCCCGAGGCCAAGCTGAACTCAAACCCATGCGGAACCCGACACGTTGTGCGATATTATATATCGAGAAGAGAATCTCAATTGAAAGAAAACCCTAGCCGGAAGTCCCTCCTCTCCCCTCCAGTCTTCGACCACCCGCCTCCTCATGGTCGAGCCACCCACAACGACGACGAGCAAACCCATTCACCACCGCCCTCTCACAGACCGAGCCCCCAAATCGTCGGTGCAATGGACTCGCCAGCCCTGCATACGACGAGGCACCAGGCTGCTGAGTTCGTCGACAGTGGCACTGGCCACGCTGCCACCCTCGACAATGTCAGGATCCTCGCCGACCATGCTCGTCGCTTTGGCATGGGCTCGCCAAAGACCGCCAACGCAGTCCGGTCGTGCGACATCGAGTGGCCGACGTGGAGCTACACACATGATGCCAGTCCACTGGATGGACACTAAGCCGAGCCACCCCCATACCTCCTGGCTGTCGTCGCGAGGGTCGAGAGCCGCGCCTCGCGTGTCGACGTCCGTTCTTGCCGCGTCCATGATTGTCTCCGTCGACATCGACAGATCCCGTCCCCGACGCTATAGCCTAGCGCCCTTAGAAACCGAGCGACCGCATCTCTTGAGCCCTCTTCCTCCATCTACCGGGGAGCCGCGCTTTGCTAACGTCCCTCAGTGGGCAGTACCCGGCCGCGCTACCTAGATAGCCGTCGGAGCCCTCTCCTCGACGTCAGTTCAGCGAGCGTGTCCTCTTTCCCGGTGCACTAAGCGTCGAGAAGGTGAGTCTCTTTTTCCTTTTCCACTTCTTCGTAAATCGCCATCATCTTCTTCTCTTGCTCGTTCTCCCTCAAGTTCACTCCCACATGGCCTCTTTATCTCTTTTCCTCTTTCTGATGAGAACATACTGTATTAAGAAAGAGAGAGAGAGAGAGACGACCTGGGTACCAACTTTAACGAGGAAAAGAGAGAGAGAATACTTGAGTACTTACTTTAATAAGAGATAGAGAGTTGATGAATATATTAATTTCGTATAGAATAAGTAGGTTAATGTTATGCTTATTTTATGAGTAAATACTTAGTATTATTGTTCAATTCATTGGTATTGTTATAGTTATATTTAAAATATCTAAGTAGTAATTTCTACTATTAATTGTAACAAATATTGTAATTAAACTTCCAACAGGGTCTTGAAGCACTAAGCAATTGCTATATTGTTTTATACATAGTTTTATCAAAATTTAGATTTTTGACTTAAAACTATTTCTTGAATTTCCAAATAATTATCTAAAATAGAATTAATGGATTTTATAATCTCTATAAAGCTATAAATATTTTCTTAACATAAGTATATTGTTATATTATTGCCTATTATAAATTCGGGTTTACCTTTAAAGTATTTTCGTAGAATATGTATCTAAGTATTTTAGCAAAATAAATATCGTTTTCAAAATATCGTAATAATTTATGAATAGTTTTCGGGATAAATATATACATGCCTTTATATTAAGAAATACCTTACCAAATGTTTATCGTAGATTAGAAACTCTTACTACACTAATCACCCTTCATATGTTCCTTGTGATTGTGGGCATCTTTATCCACCCTAGACAATCGGACTATATTGGACTCAACGGGCGATTTTGTGCACGGCCCATCGGAATCCAACTCTGGACATACGGTTGGGTTTGTATCGGAAAACCAGACCTGTTGACATATATTTTGACGACTTTAGAGACCATTGACTTCGGCACGCTTTTCGGTACAAAGCTGGTCCAACGGTGGACATCGTTTTTGCCCAAAATTACCGTTTTGTCCATGTGTCCAGAATTGGACTTAAGGACAGGCAATCCTAGCTAATTTGACTATTTTGAGAATGTTGGTAATATTTATTTCAGCATCCGGGGACTTCTACATATGTTGACTGATTGTGGCTCATTGAGTGGTTTGGTATTATTGGTTTCTCCAGCTAAGGACCTCAGGCAAGTGCACTTTCTGATTGCTTTCCGATTCATAGTAGTCTTTTTATTTCATGTCTATACATATATCTTGTTGCTTGTTGACACGTTCGTCACACGGAGTAGTCGAGAGGGGAAATATCTTAGTATACATGTAGAATATCCAGAAATATCCCAATATGTAATCTTGCACGATAGCAGCTGCACACGACACGTACAGTGAGCCGTATTTACCCCCTAGCCGTTCACATGTAGAAAATGATATTTCACACCACCTAGATAGTTGTCTTTTATTAGTTTTTCTTTGTTTACTTCTCTATCGTGCTATGTCATCAGTTATCTTCCAGTTTTCATATTCGATATGCTATTTTCATGTCTTGTTAATTCTATTGTGTTTTGCATTGCCGTCGGTTTGTGTACTTGTTCCATTCCTGACTGGAAACCAATATTTTTCAGGTTTAACCGCGATCATTCTTAGCACTGGGAAGATTTGGGTATGCTGAGGCCAACGTAGAAGTAGATAGCCATTGTACCATTTCATTAATTATAAAACTTTGTGTTTTTCTTTAAATATAAATGTTGTAACTGTTGTAATAAATTAGAAATGTGAATGAGCAGCAAATGTGATATTTCTTGAGCATTTATTTCTTGCGGGCTTGACAGCGTTCTACCGCCGACTCTGCGGCGTAGGCTGGCTTGGACACGTCTCGTATCCGAAAAGCGGGTGTGGGTCGTGACAAGTTTTTGTGGTGGCCCATGCAGGTCAGTTTTCGCAAAATATTGCGAACTCGCGGTAGTACCATATTAGTCGTACTGCTGCGAGTCTGCGCCCAGGAAATGCTCATTCACAAACTAGGATTAAAATGATTTAAGATAATGACTAGGACTAGGAGTCCCTTGTTCAAATTGACCGATTGGGTAGTTAAGATTGTTAGATAGGCCATGCTATTTAAGAATTATTGAATTCAGATGACTTACCAAATCTCTATAGAAACACTGTTACCCTTGATATGACGACATGATCCAACGTGGGTATACTACTCACTTGGCTAGTTAGGCTTTCCTAGAATTAAGGCTATAATCTTGATAACCTGTTCGGTTTTCTTTTGCTCTTTGTAGATATAATTTTTTATCATCAGTTAGAATTGCATGTTTTAAATTCTCTTTTGCTGTAAGGATTTAGTTTATAATTTTCTGATTCTGTTAACTGCATACGAATCTCGAAGTAGATTGATTTGAGATTTTCCCTCAACCCTAGAAATGCATATAAAATAGATACTTGAATGTTTGTATTCCTTTCATCTTTAGTTAATTCCTCCATGTTAACTCTTTTGTTTTAGACTGACATGACGAATACCTAGGCTTTATTTTTAGTCAATTTGTTTGAATCTTTAGAAGCTCATGAATTTTACGGATATAGCTAAAGGAATGGTTAGACAGCAGCGCACTGTCGTCGAATTATTTTAGAGTGGAGAACGTGGGTTCACTGCAGCCAGCAGCGCTCTGGCGAGGCACAACCCATAGAATTGAAATCATTTTGATGAATTGTAGGTTATGGATCATTGCTAAAACTATGTCCTAGTTGGCCCTTTAGATCTTAAGATACCCTCATGTCAATGTAAGGTAGAGTACCAATAGCCTATCACAATTGAATCACAGAACCAAGGATTTACCTAGAATATAGAATTTAGAGGTCCATAACCCCTTAGTCGACCAAACCCTTATGGATATGAAGGTAATAAGTTGACTGTATAAGCAATGACACCGGGTAAGGTTTTGATTTTTCCCAAAACTCGAACTATTATTCCTCCTTTCAAAAAAAAAAAATCTCGCATATTTATATCTTGACCCTCTTGACCCTCTTGACCAATACTGATATTACAGCATAGTTTTGCAAGCTTACTCTTTTATCGAGCTTGATTCAAGACATATGTCTATTGGGGACGCCCCCTAACATATTGTCTAATCAGAATCATTGTATTACGGTCTGATCAACCATGATACAAATTGGTTCGTTCTTCATCTAATTATCCTACGTGGATTGAGATGTAACTGTCTCTAGGATCTCATCCACGACTGCCTTGATAATTCCTCTTGAATTATACGTTCGCCTTTGAAATGCGTAATTGTGCTCAGTGACATCTCCATTGAACCCTTTATTGATTTTGTCTTTCATTGATTGGAAAGACAAAAGCTCGTGATTGATAGGTAGATACACAGTATCCCCATGACTATGATAATTGTATATGCAAGTATAGCTACCATCGGCCAGTCCTGTGACAGAAACCTTGCCACCATATCCTAGCCTCTAAGGTGGGTAGACTGTAAGCCTTCAAAATTTTTTAGGATATATGAGGATTACCGATTGATCGAAATAACTTCCGTTAGGATGATAATTAGTGCCCCATGGACTCCCACTTTCCATTTCGATCATTTTGTGTCCCGGCCGTGCCATTGATATTCGGAGCACGAGACTAGTTGTTACCTTCCAACAAATTCACATGTAAGATCTAGACGAGTCCACCTTCATCTAGGTATATCATGTCCCACTTAAACCGTCCCCTTGTACTCTATTTTTGTAGTGCGACTTTCAGGTCAAAAGGACTAGTTATAACCCTTACCATAATACTGGTATACTTTCCCACTTCCACTAGAGCCTCAACCCCGACTCAATTCCTTTGACCCAATATATGGTTGTGATCTACTCGGAGCCCACTATGCACATGCCACTAGTGTGCCACCCAATTGAGGTCTCATGTGCTCCTTAAACACAAAGTCACTGAAGTCATATTTTGAGCTTTAGAGACCTAGCTAACCGATCTGACTAGAAACTAGCTCAACCCCTGGGGTAGAAACCTATTCTAGGATACCCTAATCTAGTAGGAAATTTTATCATTAGGATCTTGTCTAGTCCATATAGATTGAAACCCAATATTCATCCAACCAACGACTGATGTCCAAATAGAGAACCCATTTAGATCACAATATTGATTTCTTAAATTTCGTTCTATTATATAACCTTGTTTATATTAATTTCGCGAACGGAATTTTTGTATTGCACGGGTTGCAGGCCACTCTAAGAAACGAAGGGTTCTTTGATTTAGCAGTGGTGACTAGACTAGAGTCGCCCAATCTAGCAAATAATTTGACAGTTCGTAAACATTCTCTCTCTATCTGTACCATGGGATACCCTCTACCGCTCTGGGAACTTCATATTCGCTCTTGATTATTTTCTCTTATCTTACCGTCCTTCCTATTGTAGAGTGACGATAGGTCATATTTATTAGAATTTATCGATATTTTTAGCTACTTGTATAAGTTTGATTGCTTGTTAAATTTTGGGTACTTGATAGATACGAGAGGATTATAGGTACCACATGCCTAGATAATTGTTGGTAGGATTGTTAGCAACCAGTTAGAAGTTTTTAAGATTTTAGTTTGAAGGGGTAGTGTGACCAAAGGTGGGTAGAAGTCCTTGAAGATCCGTAGTTATGAAATGGCTAGGAGGAGGATATAAATATTTCTGAGAAATTAGAAATTTGAGGATATTGTGGTAATAGTGAGTTTATTCTTTTGTAACTCTATGTTTGAATTTTAGGCATATTTATGAGTTAGAATTTCGAGGACGAAATTATTTTAAGGTGGGTAGATTTGTAGCTCCCCTTTCCAGAAATTTTAATACAATTCTATTATTTATTTAATTTTTAAATGATGATTATCATTTTTATAAATAACTAATTAGTTTATTACTTTATTATTTGTGGCGATTAATAAATATTATTTTCGTGTACACAATTTTAGGTGAAAGACCTACTTTAGAAATTATGTATTTATTAAGTTCATTGAGAAGTTACAGATAGATACATATATAGGTTTATAGATATATTCGTATATATATATTGAATTATATATATAGGAACATATGGGGACAGATACATTTGTGTAAATATATATATAATATGATGATGAATTTGCTTGTGATATAATATGTTGTGATATCGATGTGGACATGTTCAGTGTGTAATCTATCTTAATTTGTTAGGCTACAAGTATTGAAATGATGGGGTTTGCAAATTGACCATTAAGTTTTTGTGTAATATCTTAATTTGTTAAAGTACTTCATAGTACTTTCTATTAAAATGAGGGGGTTAGGCAATAGCTAGGTTTTGTTTAATATATTACACATTGATACTTTGGAAACGATGATACTTTGAAGACTCAAATTGCTACTGCTGCTATAGGAATTAAAGCAAACCCCCAAACCGGCCCACGTGGGCTCATCTTTGACCCAAGTGGCGTTCAACAGCCTCAGCAAAACAATAAGCTGCTCGGCCTAACCGAGCTCCCGAGGCCAAGCAGAACTCAAACCCATGCGGAACCCGACCCGTTGTGCGATATTATATATCGAGAAGAGAATCTCAGTTGAAAGAAAACCCTAGCTGTAAGTGCCTCCTCTCCCCTCCAGTCTTCGACCACCCGCCTCCTCGTGGTCGAGCCACCCACAACAACGACGAGCAAACCCATTCACCACCGCCCTCTCACAGACCGAGCCTCCAAAACCGTCGGTGCAATGGACTCGCCAGCCCTGCATACGACGAGGCACCAGGCTGCTGAGTTCGTCGACAGTGGCACTGGCCACGCTGCCACCCTCGACAATGTCGGGATCCTCGCCGACCATGCTCGTCGCTTTGGTATGGGCTCGCCAAAGACCGCCAACACAGTCCGGTCGTACGACATCGAGTGGCCGACGTGGAGCTACACACATGATGCCAGTCCACTGGATGGACACTAAGCCGAGCCACCCCCATACCTCCTGGCTGTCGCCGTAAGGGCCGAGAGCCGCGCCTCGCGTGCCGACGTCCGTTCTTGCCGCGTCCATGATTGTCTCCGTCGACATCGACAGATCCCGTCCCCGGCGCTATAGCCTAGCGCCCTTAGAAACCGAGCGACCGCATCTCTTGAGCCCTCTTCCTCCATCTACCGGGGAGCCGCGCTTTGCCAACGTCCCTCTGTGGGCAGTACCCGGCCGCGCCACCTAGATAGCCGTCGGAGCCCTCTCCTCGGCGTCAGTTCAGCGAGCGTGTCCTCTTTCCCAGTGCACCAAGCATCGAGAAGGTGAGTCTTATTTTCCTTTTCTACTTCTTCGTAAATCGCCATCATCTTCTTCTCTTGCTCGTTCTCCCTCAAGTTCACACCCACATGGCCTCTTTATCTCTCTTCCTCTTTCTGATGAAACATAATGTATTGAGAAAGAGAGAGAGAGAGAGAGACGACCTGGGTACCAACTTTAATGAGGAAAAGAGAGAGAGAATACTTGAGTACTTACTTTAATAAGAGACAGAGAGTTAATGAATATATTAATTTCGTATAGAATAAGTAGGTTAATGTTATGCTTATTTTATGAGTAAATACTTTATATTATTGTTCAATTCATTGGTATTGTTATAGTTAATTTTAAAATATCTAAATAGTAATTTCTACTATTAATTGTAATAAATATTGTAATTAAGCTTCCAACAGGGTCTTGAAGCACTAAGCAATTGCTATATTGTTTTATACATAGTTTTATCAAAATTTAGATTTTTGACTTAAAACTATTTCTTGAATTTCCAAATAATTATCTAAAATAGAATTAATGGATTTTATAATCTCTATAAAGCTATAAATATTCTCTTAACATAAGTATATTGTTATATTATTGCCTATTATAAATTCGGGTTTACCTTTAAAGTATTTTCGTAGAATATGTATCTAAGTATTTTAGCAAAATAAATATCGTTTTCAAATATCGTAATAATTTATGAATGATTTTCGGGATAAATATATACATGCCTTTATATTAAGAAATACCTTACCAAATGTTTATCTTAGATTAGAAACTCTTACTACACTAATCACCCTTCATATGTTCCTTGTGATTGTGGGCATCTTTATCCACCCTAGACAATCGGACTATATTGGACTCAACGGGCGATTTTGTGCACGGCCCGTCGGAATCCAACTCTGGACATACGGTTGGGTTCGTATCGAAAAACCAGACCTGTTGACATGTAGTTTGACGACTTTAGAGACCATTGACTTTGGCACGCTTTTCGGTGTAAAGCGGGTCCAACGGCGGACATCGTTTTTGCCCGAAATGACCGTTTTGCCCCTGTGTCCAGAATTGGACTTAAGGACAGGCAATCCTAGCTAATTTGACTATTCTGAGAACGTTGGTAATGTTTATTTCAGCATCCGGGGACTTCTACATATGTTGACTGATTGTGGCTCATTGAGTGGTATGGTATTATTGGTTTCTCCAGCCAAGGACCTCAGGCAAGTGCACTTTCTGATTGCTTTCCGATTCATAGTAGTCTTTTCATTTCATGTCTATACATATATCTTGCTGCTTGTTGACAAGTTCGTCACACGGAGTAGTCGGGAGGGAAAATATCTTAGTATACATGTGGACTTTCCCGAAATATCCCAATATGTCTAATCTTGCACGATAGCAGCTGCACACGACACGTACAGTGAGCCGTATTTACCCCCTAGCTGTTCACATGTAGAAAATGATATTTCACACCACCTAGATAGATGTCTTTTATTAGTTTTTCCTTGTTTACTTCTCTATCGTGCTATGTCATCAGTTATCTTCCAGTTTTCATATTCTATATGCTATTTTCATGTCTTGTTAATTCTATTAAGTTATGTATTGCCGTCGGTTTGTGTACTTGTTCCATTCCTGACTGGAAACCAACATTTTTTAGATTTAGCCGCGATCATTCTTAGCACTGGGAAGATTTGGGTATGCTGAGGCCAACCTAGAAGTAGATAGCTATTGTACCATTTCATTAATTGTAAAACTTTGTATTTTTCTTTAAATATAAATGTTGTAACTGTTGTAATAAATTAGAAATGTGAATGAGCAGCAAATGTGATATTTCTTGAGCATTTATTTCTTGCAAGCTTGACAACGTTCTACCGCCGACTCTGCGGCGTAGGCTGGCTTGGACACGTCTCGTATCCGAAAAGCGTGTGCGGGTCGTGACAATATTCTTCTCCAAATTTGCCCACTTCTTCAAATTACCTCTAAATTGGACCAAATCAGTTTTATTGCATTCCTCTAGTGAAAAAGAAGTCTCTAGTGGCTAGCTAGCAAGGATTGAAGGCATTGGACCATAGGAATTTGGTGTTGAAGCTTTTGTAGGGGCTATTTCATTAAGGTTCCACCTCTCAATAGGTATTGCTATCTAAACCCTTTCAATTCCTGATTTCCCTCTATAGATGCATGCATTTAGGGTCCCTTACCTATTGGCAGAGTTTGGGTTCGAACCGAATCCATTTGATACGCGTATCGGAGGCATATTGGAGTATTGTATGGAGTGTTTGGTGAAATGCCACATAGGAATTTATCTTGCTATTTTACAAAACTAATTTCACAAATATATAGCCCTTTATGTGTGGGTTGATAAACTATAGGACTGAGCTGAGTTTGACACAATTTTTGTGTCCAAAATTGGACACGGGATGCCCGCAACCACTGTGGTGCGGTGCCTTGATAACATGAGCCTCGTGCTTACTACACAGGACACGTGGACATGTGTAACTTGACACACAGGTGGGGCCATGACTGATAGGCCCCTCCCAAAGTTTCAAGTCATTTCGTGTCGTGTCGAGTGCGAAATCATGTCTGTATCAATTTTATACTGACTGTTTATACATGAATTCGTGGCTCTGATACATGTTCGTATCTCATACACGTGACACTTTGGACACGATTTAGGCACATGGACACAAAGCCGTAAACCTAGGCTACCTGTAAACACAAGCACGAGACCCAATGTTGTATGTGTCGTATCTTAGGGCACTCGATACACCAGCACGAGACAGTGTACTGTACTGTCTTTGTTATAGTTGGACACTTGCAAGTTTGACACGATTTGGACACATGTATTGAAACTGCTTGGACACTATGGGTTGACACAATGTTGACACACTCTTCCCCCTACATAATCTCCCAATTTCACTTTGAAAGTTGGTTCGAATGTTTTATGTTGAGTAGTTGGGTTGTTTGGTTGACTGATACCTAGTGTTCCAATTTTGTTGGGTTTTTCTGAGATTGAGATAGGGTTTGGATATTTCCAGTTTGTTTGGGTTGTTCAGTAGATTTGTTATTGTTAGTCTAGTTTACAATAGGTTAGATGTTTTAGTTTCATATATATATATATATATATATATATATATATATATTGAACAAAGGGACTTTATTGATGTATCAGGCGCAAAATGCCGAAGCATATACAATTAAGCGCGCCAAGCGCGAAAGGAAGTAAAAAACTGGAACCAAAATAGACCGAGCATAATAAAAAGAGGCAGTCGGACTAGAACATCGCCTGCCAAAAACAAGCCGGTGCATGGGAGCATCTACTGCAGATGCGTAGACACTGCCGTAGGACTTTCCTGAAAAACTGTTGAATGCTGAATTAGTGACCTTCGTACGGAAATTTGTTTATGTTCTTCCATAGCACCAAAATGCCAGCGGCTGCGACGATCTGATGCCCATGAGAGGATCCCCAGGTGGCAAGGAGATCGTTGAAGCTCCCAGTATGGGGGTGTGGATACACACAAAAAGAAGAAAAAATACTGTCTTTTTTTTTATTGGCACAAGGCACCACAAATCGAGTACGCCGGAGAGATCCTGCGCTGAGGATCCCCGAGTACAAAAAAGAATTCTGGGGAATGGGACGATGGAGGTCGAGCGGCAGTTACTCCTTTACTCCGTTGACACTCCGATTACAAAAGTGGGAGAAAACCTAAGAAAATTGCTAACTCTCGGCTCACTGGCAAGAAGTGCAGCAATTTGGCTCTTGAAAATGCTCTCCGTTCTGTGTTTTGAAGAGAGATGAGACCCCTTTTTATAGTAATTTTTGAGCTGGAATGATGTTATGCGTCCATATAAAGAAACACACTGGTTTACATGTGGGCGCATGGTCCTGCTTTGGGCGCATAGGATGTAGGCGCATGCAGGCTACGTGGTCGTAGGTCGATCGTGGTGCTGACGTGGCCGCATGCTTCGGTGCACGATTGCTCGTGGAGACTGACGTGGCCGTACGCTTCGGTGTACGTTTTGATCGTGGCTTTGACCGAGTCAGGAAATGCTCTGGCTTGGGCGTATTGCCTGAAATAGGGCTATGCGCCCCCTTCTGGGGGAGCTTGTCTTGGGCGCATAGAGCTTCATAGGATGGCTTGGGCGCATAGTGCTTCACAGGGTGACTTGGGCGCATAGAGCTTCACAGGGTGACTTGGGCGCATATGAGTTCACTTGGGCGCATAAGACTTTATTGCTAAAATTTTCATGCTTCTACAAGACCCCCTTCAAAGTTTTTGATACTTGAACGAGTTCGAAATATTTGAAAGAAGCATGGACTGTCTTCTCGTGATACAGTGGGCGCATAGCACGGCTCTCTTTTTGGGCACATAGCGTTTGGCCAGCCTGTCAGAGAGACGGCTGTTTGAGATCTTCCTCGAAAATCTGAACTGACAGATTCATCGGGGTAGAATTTGAAGAGGTCCATCCTTCATACGTTGTCCACGTCGGCAATGGCAGTCGCATAGTGTGCAAGAGGCTGGATTTTCATGTGGGCGCATAAGCCATGGTGGGCGCATAGTGCGTATAGGCGCATAGGAATAGCGGGCGCATAGGAACTGGCCTATGTCTATAAATAGTCTTTGAAAGAGAGAAAAAGTTTATTATTCTCATTTCTCTTAGAACTTTCAAAAGGCTCTTCTTCTCCCTTCTTTACGAACCATGTCTTCCAAGGTCGCCAAGAGATCTACAAAGGGAAAGGGGCTGCACCGAGTGGCTCTCCTCCTGCGGCAGCGTCCTCACCAGTCCAGGACCCAATTCTGGGTGAGGCCACGTCTCAAAAACAAAGTCTCGAGCGTTAATTTGCGACGCTCAGACTTTTCTTCTGCCTGGGCGCATGCGCTTAAGGCAACATACTTCTGTGAGCATTCTTATGCGCCTACAGAAGTCATGTGCAACACTGTGATATGCTATGCGCCCATATGTGGCCATATTATGTGCCCACATGCTGCTATATGTTATGCACCCACATACTGCTGTACGTTATGCGCCACATGTTTGTTTTGGACGCATAGTCCTTTGGGCGTATAGCCCTTTGGACGTATAAGAGCCCTTCAGCACTTAGTTTTTCCTACAGATTCTGAGTCTAACTTTCTCTTCTGTCCTTACATTAAACATGTTTGTCCCAGAACATGGTGGTATCCCTTTCGGCTCTGCTTGCCACATCCTCGGCACAAGCCTCATAACCAACATGGTCAGCAATGTTCAGGCCAAGATCAGTCATGACCAACCTACGGAACGGAAGATCGCCATAATTGAACAGGACAAAACCTTTCTGAAGCAGATGATTAATGATGAGAAGCTCGGAGGGACACGCTGTTGGAACAAGCCGTACTTCCTGTTCGGTGATAGTGTAGGATTCGAAAATGATGTGACGATATGTCTGGAAGACCCCTTGGTAGTTAAGTTAAATGACCAAAGAATAGGGTTGCCATCGATGAAGCGCCAATACCCTCTGTCAGCGTTTGCTGATCTGGCTGTGCAGAGGCAGATAAAATAGGACCTGACCCCTGAACTGCCTGGGGTTGTTTCTGGCAGGATCTAGTTCAACTCTGGTGACCGGAAGAAGGACACGTTCAAGTGTGTCAAGGGTTCCACGTCCTACTCCATGAGGGGGCTACAACCTGGTGTTATACTGAACGATGTCCCGACTGATCTTCATCCATATGCTGCTAAAACTCTCTCCAACTTGATGCTATCGAAGAAGGAGTCATATCCGGGAGGGAAGATGCAGATGGAAGGCTGGAGACATTTTGTTCCGTTCTGGAGTGGCCTTACTGGATGGGTGCTCTCGACTTACGAGGCTACCCTAAAAGCTGTCGATCTTTTTTATGCCGTCAGGGCCACCCAATATGGTATTAAGGTTAACTGGCCGATGTTTGTCTCCTTGGCAGAGCTGTACAACCATCATACGTGCACCTTCTTCACTCCGGGTGGGGAGATAGGTTTGGCTCTTCACGAGATACAGGCAGTATCTAAACTTCCCTGGGGGACGGAGCCATACGCAGAATACGTCCCCTGTGCTGCAGAGCTCCTGGATTTGGAGAAGAAAAACTCCGAGATGATGAAGGTGTACAAAGAGTTACTTTGTCACTTTTTTATTTGTCACCAGATTACGAAGAAGGGTAAGATTGAGGGGTCCCTTCCACATACGAGGGCCTGGACTAACTATGTTTTCACCAGAAAAGGAGGAAACGGCCCAGTCTCCTTCTCGTCTCGCAAGCCGTTGATGAGCTCAGAGATAGAGCAGTTGGTGGCAGACCACGGAGCTGTAGATGCCGAAGATAGTGAAGATCCTGAGGTAAACTCCCCGATTTATCATTTCTTCAGGCAAACCGAGTTCAAGATGTCAGAAAAGGCGGTGCTAGCCGCTTTTCTGATGATATGGCTTTGTGGCTACGTAGTCCCTGGTGGTTCAGGGTCTATTGAGAGAATCAGCCGGGGTATGATACTTTCGGCTGTAAAGCTGGCCTTTGGACGCCCACTTGCTCTGCTTCTAGCGATGGTCTGTGCCATCCAATGGGGTTTGCGATATTTTGTTGTGAACGTAATAACACCCGAAGGCAGGAAGGATTTTGCTAGGAATGAGTTACCCTTCTACTATCTGATGGGGTGGCTGGTGCTGTATTGTCCCAGATTGATGAATGCTGGGCTGATGGCAAACTCTTTGGCAGGAGATGCCTTCCTTCGGAGGTTCAGAGACACGGTTTGGACCGTTATGGGGGAGCTTGTTTGTAGGAGGGCTTTGAGTTTTCTGCAGAATAATGAATTCTTCAGAGTATCGCCTCCATCTGGTAGTGGTCGCGCAGGAGACACCCTAGTAGATGAGGGAGCACGCACTACTAGCCTTCCTATTGGGGCATTTCGTTGGCTCCAATCCATCAGGCCTTCCCATCTGGTGTTCAGGAACAGGAACCACACTTTCCTGGAACCTTATTTGCCGAGCCGCTTTGCACAGCAATTCGGCTACATCTAGCTTCTCTTGGGCAATCCCAGTCCTCATCTCCAGTCGATAGGGAGTCTGATCGACGGGGCGCATGCATGGGGCTACTAAATTGCTGGATGTACAGGGGTAGTTTTTACCTTGCCCGAAGATAAACCCGACACCCACATGCTCTTTGCTGCTGCTAAGTTCTATATTCTGGTCAATACCCTTCATTCTCGGTATGACCGTGAGCATAGTTTTATATCGGGGACCAAGCTTGCCCCTACCCTTGCTAATATAGGACGAGTGCGCGTAATGGGGAGTAGCAGAAAGGTAGGTGCCGTGCCCACAGTTAAACCGGCTGCAGCGCCGCAACAGAGAGTTAATATTGAGGAGCCTATCGTTGCAGTGCCTCGAAAAAAGGATACTGAAGAACCTCTTCCCGACATTCCTCATAAAAGGAAAGCTTCTACCGAACTGGTTCCACGACCCAAAAGGAAGAAGGTAGTTGTTCCCGGGGGAGGAAGAAGGTCGCAGATGTGGGTGTCGGCTCGCCTCCTCCCAGAAAGTTTTCTCGGCAGACGGTGTTGTAGGCCGTTACCATTTAGGAGGTAGATTAGACTCCATAACTATTTTGGTCACACCTTTAGAGGCTTTCTCACCCTTACGTTTGTCCTTTTCACAGGACCCTGAAGTTGTAGCTGAGGTGGGTGCCTCCTCACCTGAGGAGGTAGACGCGACAACAGTGTCCCTTGCCCATCCTTGACCGATAGATGAGGGCGGGTCTTCTTCAGCTGTAAGAGTTGAGCGACGGGATGACCAGGGTGAAGGCCCAGACCATGAAGATAACCAAAAGATCAGTCCCTCTTATGACATTTCTTTAGGGGATATGTCAGCGATTGGAGCCGTGATGAGGGACTTAGATGAGAATCAAATCCAATTGGCTCATTCTCCTGCGAATATATTATCTTTGCGCCTCTCTTTGGATGAGATTTTTCGATTTTGATTTTGCCTGCTCCTCGTGAGGCTGACCACGATTGTATGTTCCCTTATAGACAAGGGAAAGGAACCCCTCGCAAAGATAGTCCCAGGCATTGGAGAAGGGACAGAGGTTGTTTCCGGCTCCTGCAAATTTGCTGGTACGGTGTGAGCTGTTAGTGAGCCGGTATCGGCCACAAAAGGAGAGGTTGAACAGCCTGCTGAGGGGGCTGTTGCTGAATTTGCTCCCGTTTCGGCTGGGATTGTGGAAGATATCAGGCCTGATGCTGCTCAGGGCCTTGATATTGTTCTCCTTGAACAGTCTGGGCCTGCTCTTGGTTTCCCTGAAGCCAAGACTGATGGCGTAGCCCAGGCTGGAGTTGATCAAGCCGAAGGACGAAATTACAACTCTTTCGTATTTCCTTCATTTTTTTTGGTTACTGATGTATATATATTTTTTTCTTGTCTGGTTCAGCTTCTTGTCAGGTATCCCTTCCTGGAGCGGAAGAAACTCTCCAAGCCTCCTCCCCGATGACCTCCACTGAAGACGATGAGATGGCCCAGGAAGTCGTCAAAGCTTTCTACTCTGTACTGAAAGTAAAGCTTTCTGGAGTCTTGAATCGGAATGCTGCCTTTGGCCCTGTGAAGGCTGTTGCCGAATGTCAAGTGGCAGCCCTCGTGAGCATTGTCGGTTATGAAGAGCGGGCCAATACTCTGAGGAAAGTTCTGAATGACCTGGAGAGTCAGGTGGCCAGGTTCCGGGATACCAAACAGCGGAGCCCGACGTCGCTGCTCCGCACAGAAGATGAGACTTTGATCACGGCTCTCGTGGAGGAGAAGGCTACTTTCCAGGCGAGGAAGGACGCCCTCGTTCAAGAAATCAGCGAGTTGGCTGATCAGTATAGTCAGTTCAATGCTGCAAGTGAGGCACGTACTGTCTCAAAAAATAAATTGGCTGCACAAATTACTGAGAGATATAATCACATCATGCAGATCAAGGGTGAGATTGCTCAACTGGAAGCTGACTTGAGGATGACAACATTTAAGCAGGAGGATTGTTTGGCTCAGGCTGCTATGACCGTCACCACTTCTGTCCATTTAGAAGAACAACTGGTGAAGTTGGAGGGAGAGCATCTGAGTCTGATCCTTTTCGAGGCTGAAGCTGCTCGTCAAGAATAGGCGCGCCGTCGAGCTACCGCGAAGTCTGAAGCCGAAATCGCGGCTCTAAGGGACAACATCAATCGCCTATGTATCCCTTAGATTCTTTGTTTGTAACTATTTTTTTCCAGCCGTCACGGCTCTTGTACCTTTTTTTTGTCTCTTGATAGACGTTCAAGTAAAGAATAAGGAATCTTTTCAAAATGAATGTGGTTTTGTGAAATATCAGAACTAGAGGTAATGTGGAAGTTGCAAGGATATTTCTGGTAGGTATTCCGCTGAGAAATTTGATGTGGACCTATTATCAGTTTTATATTCAAGTTTTTTTTGAATATAGATAATAAGTTGAACGAGGCTGCTAGTAGAGGTAATATGGACGTAATAGAAGGGGATGTTCTATATCTGACCAGAGGTAATATGGACATGGAAAGATATATAATATTAGGTGGGAGTGGATAATTCAGCGGTAATATGGACGTGATTATCCTTGATGAATGCTTTTCTCAGAGGTTATATGGACATGGCAAAACATTTCTTAATCATTCCACTGGGGAAATAATTATCGAAAAACAATTCAGAGGTAATAGGGACGTGACTTGTTTTCGTCAAACCGAGTTTGGACAGAGTCAAAAGCGAGAATGATTCCACTGGAGAAATATTTTAGAGGACCTATTATCTAAGGCGTATTCAAGACTCTTGAAATACGGATAATAGTTAGATAATTTTTTGAATCACATAAACATCGTACTGTACATTTACACGACTGAACATATGTGAATATTATGTAAAAAGAAGGTTACACATAGTATATCTTCAAGAACTTTTCGTTGATAGGCATCATGAGCAAGTCACCATCAGGCTTGGTTAGTCGGTACGTACCGTTAGAATACATTGATTCTATAATGAAAGGACCTTCCCATTTAGGCTGAAATTTCCCTTTTATTTTGTGCGTCATGACCATTGGTCTTCTCACTGCTAAGACTAGATCACCGACTTGGAAGATTCTTTCTTTCATATTTTTATTGAAGGCTCTGGAAAGACGTGCTTGGTATAGCTCAATGCGCTGCTGATCTAACAAGCATTTTTCGTCTAGCGCTTCGAGCTCCTGGAGTCGCAGACGGTAGCTTTTTTCGGTAGTCAATTTGCTGGCAAAGGCTACTCGAAGAGAAGGAATCTGGATTTTTAGGGGAAGAACTGCTTCGCTCCTATAAACCAGAGAGAATGGCGTACTGCCTGTTGGAGTCCGGACCGTTGTACGATAGGCCCATAGACATTCGCCTAGCTTCTCATTCCAATCGCACTTGTTTGAAGACACAAACTTCTTGAGAAGTTTAATAATGGTTTTATTGAAGGCTTCTGTTAGCCCGTTAGCCGCTGGATTGTAGGCAGTAGAGGCTACATTCTGGATTCGATCCCTATCGCAGAACCGATAGAATGCATGGCTTGCGAATTGTGGACCATTATCATGGATGATCCTGCGAGGTAGGCCGAAGCGGTAGATAATGTGATGTTTGATGAAACTGATCACGTTCGACGCCTTCACTTCGATGAGCGGTATAGCTTCCGCCCATTTGGAGAAGTAATCGGTTATGGCTAGGATGAAACGATGTTCTTTGGAGGATGGCGGACTGATTGGGCCTATGACGTCATACCCTAGGCTTCAAAAGGCTAAGATGCTACCGTCGGGTGTAAAAACTTTGAAGGTTGATGAATGAAATCGGCGTAGAACTGACAGGCTCTATACTTTTTTGCATATTCAACAACATCTGCTATCATCGTGGGCCAATAATAACCCATTCGTTTGTGGCGATCTTATAATTTGGGGCCTGGATGATGTGCACCACAAACTCCGTCGTGAGCCTCCCGGAGTGCATGTTTGGCTTTTGTGTCTGATAAATATCGTAATAGTAACCCGTCATAAGAGCATCGTTACAGCATCTTGGTAGCTGTGTTGTAGTCAAATCTGAGGGATCACCTTTGGATAGATACTGCTTCCTTCGGGTCCTCGGGGAGGCTTCCATAGACGGCGTAGTCTATGAAAGGAATTCTCCAGTCTTTAACATCGACGTTTATTTCCGTTGTGTAACTGTTATGAATATACAAGGCATTTTTCACATAGAATAGTTCTCGACCAGACACTGTGATCAACTACTGAGTATTGGTAGGGACGGTCAAGGAAGCAGCAAGACCGGCTAGATCATCTGCTTCTATATTCTGTAGTCGAGGCACATGCTCGATGAAGAATCTAGTGAAAGTAGATGCCAACTCGATTGTTGCTCTGTGATAGGGGATGAGATCTTCGTGATGAACTTCATAATCCCCTCGGACTTGACTAACTATTAGCTTGGAATCGCCGTAAGCTTCTAGATAGTCAACTCCCAGTTGTTTTGCCAGTTGCAGGCCGATTAGTAGGGCATTATATTCGGCCACGTTGTTGGTGCATGGTTCTACGAGATAATATGCACGATGTATAACCAGATGATCAGGTGACACGAGCACGATGCCTACTCCGGCCATAATATTTCCTTTAGGTCCTGTTCTTGATGCACCGTCAAAGAACATTCACCAAATGGGGATTTTTTCAGTTGCAGTATTAGACTCCACTACTTCATCGGGGATTTCGTCGTAGAGTTTGGAAGATTATATCACCGGATGAGCTGCTAGGAAATTAGCTAATGCTTGGCCTTTTACTGCCTTCTGAGGAACGAAGAGCATATCGTATGGAGTCAACAGCATTGCCCATGTAGCTAAACGGGAATTGAGAGAACCCGATTTAGTCATGAGTATTCTGAGAGGGTTGACTTTAGATATGATGTGGATAGTCTGTCTAGACACATAGTGGCATGTCTTCTGGATGGCAAATACCAGTGCAAGGCATTCTTTTTCTGCAGGTGTGTATCTGTGCTCGGCACCCACCATTGTGCGGCTTAGGTAGTAGATTGCCTGTTCATGGCGGCCTTCATTCTTCTGAGCTAATAGGGCACGAAGAGAATGGTCCATAGCGTGGACGTATAGTAAGGAAGGCTTCCCCATTATTGGAGCTACCAATACTGGGGGGCTTGTGAGATACTTCTTGATGTCGTCGAATGCGCGTTGACATTATTCAGTCCAGACGAAAGATACACCTTTTTTCATGAGCTAAGTGAATGGTTAACACCTTTTAGAAAGGTTCAAAATAAACCGTCTGATGTAGGCTAGCCTTCCTTGCAGTCCGCGTAGCTCTTTGAGGTTTCTTAGAGGATGCATATCAAGGATAGCCTTCACTTTCTCCGGATCAAGATGTATACCCTTTGAAGTGATGACAAAACCAAGGAACTTGCCGCTGGAGACTCCCAGAATAGACTTGGTTGGATTCATCTTGAGTTGGTGTGCACGTATTAGTTCGAACACCGTTCTCAAGTCTTGGAGGTGGTTGCCCTTAAGACGACTTTTAACTGTGATATCGTCTACGTAGCACTCTACTGTTTTGTGCAAATGATCATGAAAAATTGTGTTCATGGCTCGCTGGTATGTCGCCCCTGTATTTTTCAATCCGAAGGACATCACCGTATAGCAGTATACCCCTAACGGTGTTCGAAAAGATGTGTGCTTCTCGTCGTCGGGAAACATCTTGATCTGGTTGTAGCCTGAGAACCTATTCATGAAGGACATCTGCTCGAAGCTGCAAGTATTGTCGATCATTACATCGGTGATCGGTAGAGGGAACTCGTCTTTCAGGCATGCAGAGTTCGAATCACGGTAATCGATACAGACTCGAACTTTACCATTCTTTTTCCTGACTGGAACAAGGTTGGCAACCCTGTTAGGGTATTGTTCTTCACGAATGAATCCACTGGCAATGAGCTTCTTGACTTCATTCTTGATGGCCTCCATGACATATTGTCGGAATTGTCGTTTTTGCTACTTCAATGGCTTAGCTTTAGACAAAATATTTAGGCGGTGCATGGCGACTTTAGGGTCCAGGCCTGGTATGTCTTCATAGCTCCATGTAAAGACGTCAATGTATTCTCTTATAAGCTGTATAAGAGATTGTCGTTCATCGCCAGATAGACTTTTACTGATGAAGATTGGTTTGAAAGATGATTCATCTCCTAAATTGACTTGGATGACTTCGTCTTCGGTAGATGATTCACGTTGTTCGAAGCGCAGGTCCCATCTAGTATCCATCTTTTGAGCCTATTGTTCAAGCTCGATTGATTGGACATCGTCCATAATTTGGTCAACTGAAACCATGTTGACGGACAGAGTTGCTTTGAACATGTCGCCAATGCTGGAGTCTGAGTCCCAGAGGCAGGAATCAGAAGAATGAGAACAACGATCCGCTTCATCATCTGATCTTTCAGGAGTTATTGGAGGAGTGACATAACCCCAACCAATACCATTTCGTTGATAGTAGTTCTCGGGTTTGCAGGAGGAGCGAAGTGTCGTATTGGCAACCGTCATCTCCAACCATAATTTAGCCCCTGGTCGCTTTTGATGTCATATCCTATATTCTAGATGATATTCTTGGCCTGCCAACTATATCAGAAAAGTTGCATTTTTCTAGAGTCATAATCAGCTTCCGTGTCGTGCTTGGGAGAAGTAGAGTCCGAAACGAACTTTCTTTCGCCAATTATTCGATCGAAGATGATTAGTTCTTCGCCCTTATTTCTAGATGGAACGATGAAGTAGTGGATATCTTCTGGGTAAACTTTTTCTCGCAGGTGAGGAATCGTGACCGATATGTAGAGGTGTGGTCCTATGCCTTGCTCTAGAGCGTATATCGTATCTATGTAGTGGTTTACAGATTGATAGACATCAGAGTAATTCAAAGATAAACCTTTACTAAGAAAATACGCAAGTTCTTCTTCAGAGATAACATCATCCGCTGAAGGTACATTGTTATGAGTACTGATATACTCATTGATAGGATCATCATCTGGAAGAGGTGCCACGGTCTTGGCCAAGTTCACCACGTAGGGTAATTCTTCAGGATTGGGAGGACGGACTTCAGCAGGTTCCTCCCGAGGTGTCTTACGGAGAGTGATGGTCAATGGTTTGACCTTGTCAGGGTTCTTCTTTTTCACCCAGATTGTGATAGGCTTCAGAGTACTTTTTGGAGTAGTACGTCCTTTGACTCGGATAATCAGGGGACCATCATTGGAGGATAAACTTGTTTCAGCTTCATTGTCAGCTTCGTTGCCATCATCCTTGGGGGGCTGAGATTGGTAAAGTACCGAATCTCCATAGTAGGCTTCGATGCCCTTAAAAGGATCGACATCGGGAAACTTCGTCTTCACGACACCATCGCTGTTGACGTACTTGAAGCACTGGTGAAGTGTGGAAGGAACGATCATTTTCTTGTGTATCCATGGATGTCCCAACAAGACATTGTAGGATACATTGGCATCGATCACATAGCAGAAAACCTTCGTTCGGAGATCACCGATCTGGCACTTGAGACGGATCTTGTCCAGCGGGTGGCTTCGACCAGCATTGAAAGCCATAATAGTTGTATTGGTTGCAGATAGCTTGTACAGAGGGATTCCTAGAATTTGAAGCAAACTTCTAGGAATGATGCTGAGGGAGGATCCTGGATCGATGTGCATGCGGTCCACCTTGATCGCCCCGATATACCCTGTATAGTACAGGGGTCTATCATGACGATTATTTTTGAGTAGCATGTCTTTCTGTGAAAAGGTGATATTGGGCACCACTTCCATAGTACTGTGGTAGTAGGGATAGGAGACAGGGTCTTCAGCGGGGGCTTTGACTTCAGCGAGATAAGAGTCGGCATGTGGTAATGCCTCACTTAAGGCTTTTCGCGTTTCTTTGGAGAGTCGCAATAGATTGAACAGAGACAACCAGGCAGGTGTATTGGCCAACTGTGCCAGTATGTCAAAGTTGTAGGGCGGATCCATGCCTTCGGGAGCTGGCGCCTTCAGAGACTTGTCAAATTGCGTCTCCTTCTGCTTGGCTTTGTCGGTAGTTGAAGGCTTCGACGGGTCGGCTTCTGAGCTTGTGGGGACAGCAGTAGCTTGAGAAGGTACTGCTTCTTCTTGTGCAGGATCGTACGTTCGAAGATAAGCCTTCCCCGATCGCGTCTCGCCAGATAGAACTTCGTAGATGGGAGGAGACACCATATGGCATAACTTGTATTTCTTGCCCCTTTTTGCTTTGAAAGATACCACCCCCTGTGTCATTTCTTACACAAGGTCTGGATGGACCCACATGATCTCACCACGTTCAGTCGTGAGTGGCACCAAGGTTGAGTTGTGAGCTGGCGGTAGGTTGACGACTTCCATTATTTCCGTAGGGATCGAGACCACACCGTCTGGGACTTCTGTGGGAGGAAAGTTACCAAACTGAAGAGAGATCATGTTAGAAGATACGACCTTGTCTTCAGCTTCGAGGTTGATCACTTGGCTGTCGATAAGCTGTTGTATCTTTTTCTTCAGGACGATGCATTCCTTAGTGGAATGATGCACGTACTGATGATATAGACAGTACTTGGGATCGTTGATTGGTTCGCCTCTGCAGGACGTCGTGGTGGAGGCAATGTCAGTTTATTATCCTTCGTCAATGTGTGAAAAATGGTAATGACAACGTCTTCGTCAAAGGAGAAGGTCTCCTTAGGCTTGTCGGAGGTGCCATGAGAATTGGAAGCTCCTTTGGAAGTGTAGACCTTCAGGACATATTTTCCTTTACCCCCACGGACATGGATAGTTTGAGGATGCTTGCCCTTGTCTTCAGATTTGGGTGTTTTCAACCCCAGTAATTCCAAATTAGGAATATCATTTTTAGCAGCATCAGCGGCCCCAATGAAAGCGGGCCATGTATCATACTTATGTATACCCAGACAGAACTTCACTGTAGGAAGGAAGTTATGTCGACAAGTATCCATATGTTTTGAGTCTGGTATACAGAAGGGCATCTTCAGCGCTAGCTGTCTGAAGCATTCGATGAAGGCAATGACAGACTCAGTCTTCCTTTGCTTGGTCTCGATGAGGGTAGACATACTAACATGCATGCCACTCTCGTAAAACCTGTTGAGGAACAACCTCTCCAAGACTTTAAAAGAATTGATACAACCGTCAGGCAGACTGCAGAACCATTCAAAAGCTACCCCCTGCAAGGTGCTAATAAAGAACTTTGACAAGAACGGATCGTCCCTGGGTAAGTGTAGAGTCTGCGTGTTGAAGTATGTCATGTGTTAACGAGGAGAAGTCAACCCATCAAATGAATTTAGCGTTAGCGACTTATAGTTAGGAGGAAAAGTAGTATTCTCCCATTCAGGAGGATAAGGTTAAGATATTCCCATCTTTTGAAGCTCGTCTTTATGTGAGATGGTGTCGAGACGGGCGACAAGGGAATCAATTACATCCTGTTGATTAAGCAGGTATTAAAAAACGGTTGCTGAACGGTTGTCAGGCGTCGTTGGCGAAGGACCACCCCCAGCATTTGTAAGATTTGGGGGAGGCACAACGAAATGATACTCCTTTTGTAGTAAAGGAGGGTTGTTGCTATGAGCTGGACTAGCATGAGCCGAGACGTTTTGTTGAGGTGGAGGGACAGCCCCAACAACTTGGACCACCATGATACTGGTAAGCATATCAGTGATCTTGGCGAATGCTATTTCAAGACCCTCTAGACGTTTGCTGGTCTGATCACTGGCTTCTTTAGGTCTTTCTCTGTCTGCCATGTATGTAGACAACATGCAAGGATGAACAGAGGAAATAGTACAACTGGTGCTGATACTGTCTGTCTCTGAGTTAATAAGTCCGTCATCTTTAGGTAGGGGAGGTAGATAGTCGCCATCAGACTTGGAAGGATCGTCGTCCTCTGGAAGGCTACCCCCAGTGTGAAGGTTTTCTGCTTCAGACTCTGAGAGAAAACTACCCCCAGCTTGGGAGTCCTCGTCATCTATTCAAAATCTTGTCTTTGACCGAGTACCCATATAGACTCCTTCAGATGTGACAGCCTGATGACCATCTGTTGGTAAACTTCTTCTCTTTCTTCTCGCAGAACTAAGAGAGAAAGTTGGGTTTGTGGTCCACCATCTTTGATTGGGGCTTCTATAAGGGGGACCCCATGAAGCCATGTTGGATGAGACACACAACGGCTTTTCATCGTCAGAGAAATGCAGCCGTCGAAACACGGACTGTCTCTGAGGCACTCTTGTTGCTTTGGAGCAGCAATAGTTGATGAAAATACTGGTGCACGGATGTGCACTATGAATTGTTATTTCCTTTCTTGCTTTACGGTTATGATTTATCATGTCGCGTAAGTCAGCGAAAGGGAGTTTTGCCTTAAAACCCATGTTGCATGCATCGCCGAGCTTTGTATGCGGGTTTGTAAGGAGAGTTGGCGCATCCAGACTTAGTTCACATGCAGGGGCAACCCCCACACCTAAGTTCTGTGATGTCCTTGAAGACAGCCCCGTGCTATACGCGTTGGGGCCTGTCTTTTTGCTGTGGGCGCATAGGCCTTAGAGACTGGCTTTGGGTGCATGCTTCTTGGCAGCATGTCTGAGCTTCCTCGACGTGGGCGCATAGTATGGATCAGTTGAGCCGGGGCACATAGCCTTGGACGCATGACCCTGGATGCCCAATCTGTCGAAGACAGAAGCCTTCTGATTAGAGTTATGTGCCCACACACCCCCTTGGGGACATAGCTTTGGGCGTATGCTTGGTGGAGCAGTACTATTTTCTCCCAGCTTCGCCTCCTTCGTTTGTGAGCCTAGCTGGGTTTTCCCAGAGTGTCGAACACTACGATTCTTGGCATCGTAGTGCTTTCTTTTGCCAATTCTCGAGCATCGAACACTCTGTTGTTGGTTACGCAAGAAAGAAGTCGCTGGGCTAGTAGAGCACGTAACAGTGTGAGCCTTCTTCATTTGGGGAGCTTCTGTGGTAGAGCCATGCGCCCATGTGACAGAGTCCTCCAGTTGCATATCTTCTATGACACTGGCAGGATATGCATGGCGAGCCTTCGGAAGCCAAGTCTTGCGAGACTTGTTTAGTTTCGCTAATTTTGAGGGAGTAGAGCCGTCCCTCGAGAGCATCTCTTCGAATGCCTACTGATCGAACTTTATGATCAGCGTCTTCTGAGTGCTCCCCACTTTGTCGGTATCAGATTGCATCACCACCTTCTCGTCAGAGGAAAAGGTAGTCCCCAGTAGAGTCGCCATTTTTATGGACACACACAAAAAGAAGAAGAAACGCTATCTTTTTTTATTGACGCAAGGTACCACAAATCGAGTACTCCTGAGAGATCCTGTGCTGAGGATCTCGAGTACAAAAAAGAATTATAGGGAATGGGACGATGGAGATCGAGCAGCAATTGCTCCTTTACTCAGTTGACACTCCGATTACAAAAGTGGGAGAAAATCTAAGAAAATTGCTAACTCTCGGCTCACTGGAAGGAAGTGCAGCAATTTGGCTCCTGAAAATGCTCTCCGTTCTGTGTTTTGAAGAGGGATGAGACCCCTTTTTATAGTAGTTTTTGAGCTGGAATGATGTTATGAGCCCACATAAGGAAACACACTAGTTTTCATGTGGGCGCATAGTCCTGCTTTGGGCGCATAGGATTTAGGCGCATGCAGGCTGCGTGGTTGTGGGTTGATCGTGGTGCTGACGTGGCCGCATGCTTCAGTGTACGATTACTCGTGGAGCCTGACGTGGCCGTACGCTTCGGTGCACGTTTTGATCGTGGCTTTGACCGAGTCAGGGGATGTTCTGGCTTAGGCACATAGCCTGAAACAGGGCTATGCTCCCCCCTTCTGGGGAGCTTGTCTTGGGCACATGGAGCTTCACAGGATGGCTTGGGCGCATATGAGTTCACTTGGGCCATATGTCCTCATTGGCTTAGGCGTATAAGGCTTTATTGCTAAAATTTTGATGCTTCTACAGGGGGGCCTGGCCACTTCACTGTGAAAGACTGGACCACAACTGGGAAGCGATATTGCCTTGGAGAAGAATGTGTTCAGTTTTTCCTGATTGGTGTGAGGTGCAGCAGTGGCACTTGGACGCTAAGCTGTAGGCGATGGAGGTAAGGGAGTCGTCGGTAGGTAACTTCTGGCGGTATGCTCTCCAGATGAGGATCGACCATTTGTTGGGGATGCAGGAGTGCCAATAAGGAGCGATCAATGGAGCAGGCGAGTCGGTGCCTCTCGCCTTCGACTTGGCAGAGGCTATCATGAAGGAGCCACTGGGTGAGGGGGACCACTGAAGGTTGTCGGGGTTCTCAATGATAAATGGTTCAGCGAGGTGGCATCCATGAAGGATCCAGCGCCAGGATGCAGAGGATCGATTGTTGGCGACGACAGTCACGGGGTAAGAGTGTTGGAAATATCTGGCCTTCATAAACCTAGTCCATATGGAGTTGTCTGTGCGCAGCTTCCACCACAGCTTCATTGAACAGACGTCGATGATGTGCGTTAATCTGGAAAAGCCAAGTCCTTTCGCATCGGTGGGTTTGGCCATTGTGTCTCTGTTGGCCCAGTGGTGCTTGTCCTTGCCGTCGGTGTGGCCCCAAAAAAGTTGGCAAAAAAGGACTCGATCTCGGAAAGAACTTTTTTGGGGGGGAGCACACTGCCAGGGTGTAGATGGGGATGGAAGATAGGACATGTTTGATAAGGATCATCTTGTCTCCTGGGGAAAGGGTCGCATTGTGACAGCCTTCGATTTTTCTTTTGATTCTGTTCACCAAACCCTTGAAGATTCCAGAGTTCGATTTGCCGTACACCAGCGGGCACCCCAGGTAGGAGAACGGTGGGTATGCGATGGTGAAGGAGGTTATGTTGGTGAGGTTGGACGAATGATTCCGGTTGGCACTGTGGTGGGTGTAGATGACGCTTTTGTCGGCGTTGATACGTTGGCCAGAGCATCTGGTATATTTTTTATGGGTGCTGCAGACCACCTCCACCGCCCCGATATCTTCGAAAGAGAAGATGAGGATGTCATCGGCATAGGCCAGATGCGTGATACGAGGGCAGTCCGTGGTGGTATGGTAGTAACGAAATCTGGGGATGTTCGCCATGTTGTTTAGGTTTCTGCTGAGTGCTTCGGCTGCGATGATGAAGATGGTGGCGGATAAAGGATCCCCTTGTCGAACCCCGTGACTGGATCGGAAGAAACTGTCGGTTTGCCCGTTTATGACCGTGGAGAACCAAGAGTTGTTGACGGACATGAAGATGATGTCGATCCAAGTCTCCGAGAACCCGAAGGCTCTGAATACCCAAATCATGAATTGCCAGTCCAGACGGTCATAGGCTTTCTCCATGTCGTATTTGATGGCGACGTTATCCCCCTGGATGAGAATTTCTTGCAAGTGATCAACTCCCGAGCGAGTAAGATATTGTCTGTGATGTTCCGACCGGGGACGAAGCCGTTCTGCTCCTAAGAATTAATCTTGGGAAGAAGAGTGGATATGCGGGTCGCGATGATCTTGGAGATGATTTTTTTGGTGAAGGTGCATAAGCTGATCGGTCTGAAGTCTTTGAATGTCTCTAGGTTATCTTTTTTAGGGATCAGGATAAGGTTGGCCCGGGAGATGAATTTGGGGTAGTTCGTACCGGCAAAAAATGCCACCACGGCGTCATGGAAGTCAGACCCGATAATCTCCCAACAAGAACGAAAGAAAGCTCCGGAGAAACTGACTGGTCCGGGAGGCTGTGTTCGTCAAGGGACCAGACTGCCAACTTGACTTCCTCCGGGAAGGGGGAGCCAATAGCATGACGTTCTCCTGCTCGCTGATGAGGCTGGGGACCTTAGCCAGGAAAGCCTCATTTTTGACGATGTTCTTTTTGGAGAAAAGTTTGGTGTAGAAGTTGGCGGCTGCCATGTTAATAATTTTTTGGTCTTTGAGGAGGGTGCCATTGTCGTTCGAGATTTGGTAAAGATTAAGTTGATTTCTGCTACCCTTGACATAGGCGTAGAAGAAGGCAGAGTTTCTGTCACCCTCGGTATCCCAGGACAATCTGGCTTTTTGCTTCCAGAATTTCGTCTCGACCTTCAACCTGGACTTGAGAATCGCTTTGGTAAGGTTCAGTGCGGCACGGGCTTTCGACGACCTGTTCGCAGCGAACAAGATCTCAGCACGGGTGACCTCATCTTCAGCTATCTTGATAGCTTAGACAATATTTCCAAAAGCGGGTCTGCTCCAAGACAATAACGCATCCTTGTTGGCTTTGAGCTTAACTGCGACGCGGATGAGGGGGTCTAGGTTGCTGATAGATCGCCACGCGGAGGCCACGGTGTTTCTAAAATTGGGGTGATGTCTCTAGAAGTTCAGGAAACGAAAAGGTTTTTTGATGTGGGTGGCGTTGCTGCTGATCTCCAACAGGAGAGGGGAATGGTCCGATTCTTTGGTGTTAAGGTGAGAGAGGTTAGTTATGAGATCTAAGTCGTCCCACCGGTTGTCAACCAATACACGATCCAGACGGAAGTATTGTCTGCGGGCCCCCTCTTACATGTTGTACCAGGTAAAAGCGTTGCCAACGAACTGCAGGGGGGACAAGTGGGCGTTGAAGATGAAAGTGTTGAAGTCGTTCATCGTCGGCTGAGGTGGGGGGCGACCTCCCGATTTCTCCTTTCGATGCGAGATCGTGTTGAAGTCCCCAAGGCAGATCCATAGGAGATTGTTGAGAAGTTGATGGGTGTCCATGAGGGTATCCCAGAGGTTCTTACGCTCGGGGTAGTTACAGCTGCCGTGGACAGCAGAGATAAGCACTCTGGACTTTAGGGAAGGGTGCTCAACCCAGCAAGAAAGTGCCTGATCGGAGTCGTTCACGATGCCAATTCTGCAATCGGCGGTGAACATGATCCAAATGTCATGGCATCCGGTAACCGCGTTCGCGAAACCGAGTTGGAGTTGAATGGATTTGAGTCTCCTTTGGGGGATTTTGGGTTCAATGATGATCAGAAGGTCGATTCGATGGATTTTCTTGAGGCTAATTAATCTCCTCAAGGTAGGTTTGTTGGCCAGCCCTCTAATATTCTACGTTAGGATGTTAGGCATTGTGTTGTTTGTGGATGGGGTGGTTGTTGAGCTTAGTGGCTGACCGAGTGGTCATGGCCGTGGGCTCTAGTTTTTTCTTCTTGTTGATGGGGATTTTGGAGGTACACTGAGGTGTTCCGATAACGTCATCTGCCGAATCTGATGAGCCGTGAGCTGAGTGTCCGATGTCCTCCTTCGTGGGGGAGACATCGTCTTTGTCTATCTCGACAAGAGCACAAAGAGGGTTGTCGGAGTCTAGGAAGCCTGCTTCTATGGCTTGCTGAAGTTTGTCAGCCGAGACTATACTCAGCATTGCTGGGTCGATCGCAAACTCTTTTCCGGGGGTAAGGTGGGATCCAGCTAGGGGATCGAAATGGATGATCAAAGCCATCTGATCAGCTCCTGCGCCGCTCGGGGAAGAGTCGTTAGTCTGATGTGGGTTAGTGGGCTTCTTGTTTACCTCGGGAGAGGTCTGGCTTGGTTGGGGATGCTTCTGTAGAGTGTCAGATGGGGTGGCAGTGAGGATGTCAAACTTGTTGTTGAGAAGGATGACCAGGGGATCATAGGGGGCAATAACCTTCTCCAAAGGAGATCGGGGGCTGGGGGAACTATCGCTATTAACGAAATGGGAGTGGGAATTAGGGAGGGGGAGAATGGAGGATATGGAATGATATGTTCCGTCTTCCGGGAGTGCTGCTTGTGGGGTGTTTTCTTCTGAAGCTCCGGGTGAGCTTTGAAATAATACCTTGTGAGGTGTCCACTGGACTGGTAGTGCCTATTGAAGATTATGTTATTGTCGTACACCAAATTTTAGAAGTGAGACAGGCCCCCGAGGTCGATCTGAATCTGATTAGGGGGGGTCTGAAGACAGGTCCAGTTCCACGCATATCTTCGCGTAGTTGCCTTTGGATAAGGTACAGGTTTCTTCTGCAATGGCCACCAGAGATCCGAAAGAGCTCGCAATTCTCTTGAGGGCTGCAGGAGTGAAGCAGAGAAGGGGGAGGTTTGGAAGGGTGATCCACGCCGAGATGATCGCAGAGTCGACTGATGGGATGAAGGCGGGGGACCATTTGGCGATCTTGACGTTGTGGGCTCTGATGCTGGTGCCTTTGGCCCAGACTAAAGAGTATTCGGGGTCAGAGGAGATATGGAGAAATAGGTGTTTGGGATCCAACGAGGCTGTCCTGTAGGCGAAGGAGAGCCCCTAGCCTGCGATCGCCTCTTGGGTGACGGTAATCTTGGAGCACCCAGAGGGGAACTTCAACACAAATGTCCTCGCGAAGCTGGCGGAGAGAGAGGAAAACTCTACCGAAGAGAATGGGATACAAATGGGACGCAAATGGGTTGCCCGTCGGAAGGACTCGGGAATTCGATGTCTGGCAGCATGGTGTTAATGGAGTGGGGAGAGAATGTCGTCCCTCTATCTGGTCTCAGGATCTCTGTAAAAAATTTCCCGGAGGAGACCCCCGAGGAAATGGGCGCATGGGCCGGGGTGGGAGGGGGCGCATGACCGCCAGAGGGAGTGGGTGCATGCTCGCCTGGAGGAGGAGTGGGCGCATGTCTGCCAAGGGGGAGTGAGCGCATGTCTGCCAAGGGAGGGAGTGGGCGCATGTCCGCCAAGGGGGGAGTAGGCGCATGACCACCAAGGGTGGGCACATGCTTGCCCGAGGGGATGTGGAGCTGGATCCAAGTCCGACGGGACGGGGGCGGGCACAAGATCGCCAGCAGGGGGTTTAGCCATACCTGGTGTAGTGGGCGCATGCCTGCCCGAGAGAATGGAGGCGCATGGCCGATGGAGGGAACGGTAGGCGCATAGCCTCCCGAAGCAGAGGTGGGCGCATGGATCCCCGTGCTTTGGGGGGTGCAAGGCAGGAGTGGGGCGCATAGCCAACCATGGGCATGGTGTCATCCCTTGGAGCCGCGAGCGCATGGTAGGACTGTGGCGCATAGCAGGCCACTCCGCCAACTGTCATAACCTTTGTGGAGGGGAATTCGAAATTCAAATTCGAAAAAGGGAGATGCGCTGAAGGACGGGAAGATCCGATCCCCGCGGAAGGTAACGCCCTATTGGCCCAGCTGTACTGGCCGTGGGGGGGACAATGTGGGGGGCCTCAGACGAAAAAGGACACCAGAGTGGGGCGCCACTAGGCGGCTTCCACTCGCGGCCACAGGGATCTGGCCGACACCACAATGGAAGAACAGGTGAGTGGTCGAAGGCGGTCGACGGGGGTGGCCACTGCAGCTTAGGGGCCACCCCGACAGAGGGGCGGTCGACCAAAGGCAATTGTGCCAACGTCCACGCGATCGACGGAGGCCGAGCTGTAGCAGCGCGGTCGCTCGGGGTCTCAACGGAAGGGGCGCTGCACCGACACGGGCGCCTTCGGGAGCTCAAGGGAAGGATCTGGAGCCGGCCCGCCGTGGAGGCGCCGCCCCGACGTCGCTATTTGCCATGAAATATAAAAGAGCAGAACAATTATCGGAGGACTGAACTTTTACTTCATGATACAAACTCGCTTGTACAAAGAAAGCCTAGGGACGAAAACCTAGGTACAACAATCTAAGTACAATTGTTTATTTTAGATTCTGGGGGGTGACGATAGAGGCTCGGGAAAGCGACGACAGCTCTGCCTTACTCCTTGGACGATCGGATGCAACCTTGGCTCCGGAAAAGATCTGCTTGGCGTTGAAGAAATGCTCTCTTTGCTCTCTCTTTTTTTTCGTCTGTCTCTCTCTGTCCTCCTTTTTGGAAGGGAATGGCACCTTGCTATTTATTGGAATGGGGTCATCATTAGGGTTTGTAATGATTGTCCTTTCTTAAAGTGGCGACGACCTGTTGATTGATTAATCTGGGCCATTAGTCTTGAATGTGATGAATCTGGGCCATTAATGTAGATTGTGCCAAATCCTATCAGTAACTAATGCTGATTGCAATAAATCTCCATCATGATGATTTGCTGATGTCAACAAATCTGAATGAATAAATTTAATTCATTCTCCTGCCACGTGTCCCAGATTATTGGGATTTGACCCAATCTTTGATTGCAGTAAATCTGGGTTATTGTGATTGATTGGCTTTATGACACGTGTCCTGCCACGTAGCTCAACCGTGAGCCACTGAGGAAATCTGAGTCACATGAGGATTGAGCCGCATAAGGCTGACCACGTGTCAAGGCTACTTGGGGAGTGGCCCCTGAACATTTGAACCACATAATGATGATCTGGGCCGCATGAGCGTAGGCGGCCGCATAATAGGTAGCTTCTTCGTGAGCTGCATGGAGATAGTCCTCGTGAGCCGCATGGGGGAGCCTCTGCTTGAGCCGCATAAGACAGCTTCGGCCTGAGCCGCATGGGAAGTCTCTGCTCGAGCCGCATACGACTGTCCACGTGTCGAGGTCGCGTAACACTTTCTGGATCTCGGGGGATTGTGTCAGAGATCTCCTTCGATTCCCTAGGAGTCTGCCATTATGACAGAGTCATAATTGTATCTTTGTGTCAGAACTGTCACCTTGTCAGAGCTGTCAGCCATCGAGGCATTTAATACAGTATAGGCCAAAGGGAAGAGCTGTTGTCGGCCACGTGGCTCCTATCTGAGCCGTATGGAACTTATCGAGCCGCATAGACGCTTGGGCCGCATGGATCCCGAGCCGCATGAGTTTTCTGAGCTGCATGAGGCTCCCTGGCCGCATGGATCTTTCTTTATTCTTTTCCATGCTTCTACAGCCGCGAGCAGACGGAGGGAGTGTAAACCCCCTAAAATTCTACTACATTTTTAAATTTTTATATTTATTTTGTACTTCGCATACGAGTTCGAAATGTTGTATTTACGTAACGTGTGAGATTTGCGTTTCGTAATTTCTCGACGAGTGCGAATATGTGTCGAGGTACATATGTTAGAAAAATATTTTTATTATAAATTTATTTTATATAGGAAAGTACATGTTCAAATAAATGTGATAAATATTTTTAATTTTAAAAAGAGTTATTTTGTTCGTCGTTTAAAAATAAATAGTGATTTGGAAAATTTTGGTTTATATAAAATATATTCTAGATATTTGCGGAATTTGAAATTTGTATAGTAACATACTTTTGTTATTTATAAAAAGCTACTTTATGATTTAATATTTAAGTAATTACCTTGATTTTCGAAATTAATTAATGTTATATTTTAATATTTATGAAAAAGATATTTAAGATTTTGTTCTATTTAATATTTGAATTATTTTGGATAATTTAAATTAGAAAAGATTTCATGTGAGTTTGAATTAAATGAAGATTTTATCTAACTTTGATTTAGATTTGAACGATTAAAGTTTAAATCAAATTTTAATTTAATATGATATTATCTATGGGGGATTTAAATCCTCCCAATCCCTATCCAACTGGGAATTCCCACCTCCTATATAAGGAGAGGTACTCATCCATAAATTTCTACCACAATTTAGAGTGTATGTGCATCGTGTCCGTGCCCAGCTTCTTATTCCATCCTCTACATGTACATTTTACTCCGTGTCGACAATCCCGACACAAATAAATCCTAAGCCTAATACTACCACCCATCCTCCTTGTCGTCTCCGACTCCGCCATCTTCCCCTGGCCGCCAACGGCCAATACTCGCCTACATCATCCCTGTCAACCCAACACCGTCTACTCGGCTTCGACCAAACCCAACCACGACCACCAACCACAGCCGCCCCAAAATCACCATAACCACCATCACCCTGCTCTCCAAATTTTCGACACCACCATCATCATCCTACCATCGCCAGCACCACCCCGTCATCCTCTCGATCTCCGGCCACCGCACCCATCCCGACGCAACCACCACCACCGGTACCTCCATCGGCCAAAATCTGCCGGAAACCCCCATCATCACCACCCACGGCGTCCACCACCGTCGTCATCCACACAACCAAAAAAAATAAAATAAATAAGGAAAGCCTTACCTCGCCTCAGCCGCCGTCCCCCATACCCGATTTCCCCAAGCCAGCGCCGGCGAGCCCCGCGCCCTCGCAGCCGCCTCCGTCGACCGCCGCAGCAACGAAACCTCCGTCGACGACTCCTCTCCCGGTGTATCGTTCCCTTGCCTCCGCCATTATTGCCTCGGCGCCTCCCGGACTTCGCCGAGCGTGCGCTGCCACAACCGTGAGCCGCACAGCTAGCACCGATCCCGACAAACCCCCGTCCCGCCAGATCCTCCGTGCCCCGTCGCGCACGGTGCACGCCCAAACCCCTGTGCCGACCGCGTTCTCCGTCCACCGGTGAACGATCGCCCTGCCGCCTCCTGCCAGATCTTCCGCCCCCTTTTTCTGTCCCGCGCCGCCGACCCAACGGTGAGAACCTCTTCCCGAATCCTCTCTATCTCTCTCATATTAAGTTGATTGGGGGGGGGGGGGGAAGATGTTGTACTGTTATTATTATTATTATTATTATTATTATTATTATTATATCATATGCTGTATCATTATTATTATTATTATTATTACTGTTATTATTATTATTAGTAGTTTTATTATTATTATCATTATTTATATTATTATCTTATTATTATTTACTAAGTTCACAGTAGGAGTAATTTGGTATTCTAGTATCATTTAAAAATTATTATAAGTTTTATTATTAATTGTTACTATTGTTTAGGTTTATTTTTATTAACAAAAAGTAAGTTTTTCTTTCAGTTAGTTATAAAACCTAAAATAATTTTTCATCTATTCAAATAGTTCTTCAAAAGTATTTTGACCCATAAAATGTAGCTTCCTGATTATAAAATAATTCCTAGTATTTTTGAAAATTTATCAAATTAATAAGATATATTTTTCAGCTATAAAGTTATTTTGACAACTTTGAACGATTTTGATTTTGATTTTTTCAAAATATTTTTACTAAAATCTATTTACTACCAAAATCTAGTTTCCAAATAAATGTATATATTTTCTAAAGATAAGTACGAGTATTTCTCCCCAGCGAATTCTCTTTGATTATCAAAAGTTGCTCATGACTAATCGTGCTTGCCTATTTTCTCGCGACTCCGGACCCTCACATATCGACCCCGGCCATTGGACAGAACAGGACTTGTCGGATTATCATACCACACCAGGCGACATAACTGGCAAGATACCTTACCATAATTTGCTGTTTATAATTTGTCTGCATTTTATTTATTGCATATCACTGTGTATTTATTTTTATTTCTTTTATTTGTACCATTATTACAGTACCTGACCTAGTGCATGCTCGGTGATATTAGATGTACGTTATTATTTATCCCTTGATTGCATATGGACCTAGAGTTAAGGGACTACCACTAGTTTAGTGCATTACATAAACTTTGACACTGATGTGCCACGAGATGTGTGAGTGTGAGTAGCATATAGCATCCGGCCTTGCGTGTTGGCTGATCACTGATGCATATAGGACGTACGTTAGGTCTAACTGTCAATAGTTGTATGTAAGAAGCCTTGACGGTTAGTAGTTTTACATGGTCGTGGATGCGACATGATAGGTACATTGGGTGGGGAGAATATTTTCTTGTCGTATGGGCTTCGATTGCACTTCCCTTGTAACCCGGAAGCTTCGCTGGAGATACGGGTATGAGCCACTCAGGTTTGCCACTATCGTTTTTGAACGTCATGTGCTTAGGTCACTGGTGCCCAAGTAGGGACTATACCAGATCCTATTTATAGCCAGGGCTCATGCGACGAAAGGTTTGTTCTCAACTGCATGTTCACTTTAGTACGGTTAGGTTGCCTTATTTATGTTTTGTCACTTTCTTTGATTGTGGCATATTTTATATTCAGTATTTATATGGCATGTTTATTGTATCTTGTTACGTCCCTCTGAGGACCTGGTTATCTCGTCAGGTGTGTGCTCTTGTCTTTCGTAGGTGTTCTAGCCGTGGCCGTGATCGTCACTATTTCTTCAGGAATGATTGCACTTAGATCCTCTTGGCTTCGCTCGACCAATTCATTTTCCTTGTATAATTCTTCCTTATTTAAATTAGTTAGTAGTGGATTTGTCTCCGCCCAACAAATTGCATCAAGACAATTCATAGTTGATTATATGATATCTTTGATTCTTACATTTTGTGGATGAGATTAGTTAGTTGTGGTTTACTGCATTTTATAGCTTACGTATATTTATTATACGGCTGGCATGTCTACGTTCCTAGTCCTACGTATTTTGGGACTGGGGCGTTACAGGAAGGGATCATGCGGCCATGGGGAGGGCCAGGAGAGGGAGAGGGAGATTGTTATATATATATATATATATATATATATATATATATATATATATATATATATATAAATATATAAATATATATATATAAAAAAAAATATATATTTTTTAATATATATATATATATATATATATATATATTATATATATATATATATATATATATATATATATATATATATATATATATATATATATATATATATATATATATATATAATATATATATATATATATATATATATATATATATATATATATTATATATATATATATATATATATATATATATATATATATATATATATATATATATATATTATATATATATATATATATATATATATATATATATATATATATATATATATATATATATATATATATATATATATATATATATATATATATATATATTATATATTTTTTATATATATATATACATTTTATATATATATATATATATATATATATATATATATATATCTATATATATATATATATATATATATATATAAATATATATATATATATATATATATATATATATATATATATATATATATATATATATATATAGCAGGCGGGGGGAGGGATCATGCGGCCATGGGAAATATATATATATATATATATATTTATATATATATATATATATATATATATATATATATTTTTATATATATATATATATATATATATATATATATATATATATATATATATATATATATATATATAGCAGGCGGGGGGAGGGATCATGCGGCCATGGGGAGGGCCAGGAGAGGAAAAGAAAGACTGTTATATATATATATATATATATATATATATATATATATATATATATATATATATATATATATTATCTGAAAACTAGGATTTTATTAAATAATAGATGAGTACCAACTCAAGTTACAAAATAAGTCACCACATATATATAGAATATATATATATGGCGATAATCCAAGAAACAAAAAATCATAGTAAAACTAGTACGAACACTTGACAGTAGCTTTAGCAATCTGTCTATGAATCTCCTTCACGAGCATATGAGATGAGAACTTATACCCTTCATATCGTCATTTGTTCCAATTTTTCCACAATACCCATATAATAGCCCCCACTCCAATCTGTTTTTGATGAAGCTTTCCTGCGTGCCACCACCTCCTCATCCTCTGAACCAATGTTCGACCACCTCCCTGTATGTGGAACACACCTTGCATAACAGCCCAAACTTCCCTAGCTAATTCTCCAGAATTTAGAATGTGCACTGTAGTTTCAACCGAACTGTGCACGCAGCAATGACACTGAGAAGCCATGCTGAAATCGATCTTCATTATCTGTTCATCAGTTGGAATTTTGTTATGCAATACTCGCCATAACAAAATTGACCATTTATACGGAATGCAGGTCCCCCAAATATGGATGAATGAAGGAGCTATAGGCCACTGTGTTCTAGAAACATCCCATGTCGAAGCAAGGGTAAATCTACCTGATGAACGACGCCAATGTAGGCCCGCAGCATCCTGAAGTATATACTGATCTGCCATCTCCCTCCCTGCCAGAAGTCTTTTCCAAACATGAGACGAGTTCGTTGTGATCCGCACTGCACTCGGGTGTTGCTGAGAGCAATATTTTCTCATGAAGAATTGCACCCAGAGGCTCTCTTGAGTTCGAAATTTCCACCATAACTTGATAGAGAAGGCCTTCATAATGTCTTCTAATCGCTTAATGCCAAGTCCTCCCTCCGACTTCATTCTCGCAATGGACTCCCACCCCAGCCATCTGCGTTTGGGGGCCCCCTGGATCGATCTCCAGAAGAAATTGCTGAAAATAGCTTTAATGCGTTTCAATACCGAGAGAGGAGGATTACAGGCAGTTAGTGTGTACACCGGTATTGAAGTAAGCACCGATTTAATTAACACCAACTTCCCTCCAGGCGACAAGAGCTTGTTATGTTAGCCTTCTACTCTCGCCCGGATCTTGTTGATTAGTTCTTCATATATACCTGAGTTCTGATGCCCTGCGGCCATCGGACATCCCAAATAGGTGAAAGGAGGTGAGCTAACAGAAAACCCCGTGCGATCAGCTAACTCAGCAACCCGTTCAGGTGGTGTCTTAGTCGAGACATATAGGGAAGTCTTAGCAACATTAATTTTTTGCCCTGATGCATCCTCGTACCTGCTCAAAGTTTTCTGAATCAGTGTTATAGACCTTAAATCCCCTGCCGAAAAGAGTAACACATCATCAGCATAAGATAAGTGAGTTATAGGCACGCAACCCCTAGGTGAAATGAACGGAGTGAACCCGTCCGTCGATGGCAACAACTTCAAACTACGAGATAGAGCCTCCGCCGCTAGAATGAACAAAGCAGGGGACAAAGGGTCTCCCTGTCGAACACCTCGAAATGCCTAAAAATAGCCTGCCGATTCTCCATTGATTAGGGGAGCAAACCAGACATTGTTTTGTATTCGAAGCATCATATCCACCCACTTATTATGAAACCCAAACTTTTGTAGCACTTTCAGCAAAAATCTCCAATCTAAACGATCATAGGCCTTCATCATATCTAACTTGATAGCAATATTACCTCCCCAATGCTTCTTATTCATCTTCGCCATAATCTCCTGTGCAAGAACAATATTATCAACTATTTCTCGACCACGTACAAACCCACTCTGTTCAGGAGAAATGAGTCTGGGTAATGGAGCCAAACGGAGAGCTAGAGTCTTCGAAATAATCTTATTCAGCACCGAGCACAGACTGATAGGGCGGTAATCCGAAAAATATTTTGGCTGTTTCGTCTTTGGGATCAAAACCAATGAAGTGTTTGTTATGGCTCTAGGTAAAGAGAATCCATCAAAGAACATCCCCATCGCCTCTGTGATGTCTTCTCCTATGATCTCCCAACTGCTGAGAAAAAATTTGGGAGTAAACCCATCTGGTCCCCAAGCACTATTCATGTCCAACGATTTAATCGTTGCAAAAAGCTCGTCTTTGGTCGGAAGGGCAATAAGACAGTCATTCTCTTGTTCCCCGACCAAACAGGCTATAACTGAAAGCAAGTCTTCATCATCTTTAATGTCTCCTCTCTGAAATAATGCCGAAAAATATTCAACTGCATAAGATTGAATATGAGCCTTATCAATCAATAAAGTATCATTCGGAGTAGATATAGAATGGATCCTGAGAGTTTTCTTCTTATAATTCACACATTCATGAAAGTATGTCGAGTTCTTATCCCCTTCTAAATCCTACTTCAACCTGGACTTCTGTTTCCAGAACTCCTCCTCAAGTCGAACACGTTGTTTCAGCAAAGCAGCAGCTTGGGCAAGTGCAATCTTGTTGTTCTCAGAGCCATCAGCTTCGAAAACGAGCTCAGCTGCTAACACCTTATCCTCCGCTTCCCTAACTGCTTGAAACAAGTCTCCATAGGTAGCACGACTCCACAAAGATAGAACCTTCCTGCATGCTTCCAATCGAAGCGCAACTTTAGTAAGGCCATGCCGATGGTCCACTGAGTGCCACGCATCGTGAATCAGCTGTTGATAATCTGTGTGTTTTGTCCAGAAATCCAGAAACCGAAATTGCTTACGACCACCTTGCTATTGAGCTAATAAACGAACTAAAATTGGAGCATGGTCCGATTTCGTTCGATTCAAATGTTCCTCCATAGTGCAAGGAGCCAATTGGTGCCATCTATTGTCCAAGAATACCCGATCTAAATGTGATGCACGACGATCGGAATTGTCCGACTTCACCCAAGTGTAGACGCTCCCAGTGAAAGACAACTCAGTAACACCTGCTGCTAACTAAAAATTAGCAAAATCCTGCAAGGACACCGCATCCGCCCGTCGACCCCCCAATTTTTCCTCCGTTCTAAGCACAACATTAAAGTCTCCACCCACTATCCATGGCAATCTCTGCGAGCATTGCAGCTCCAGTAACCTATCCCATAGAAGCCTTCGTCCTTCCTTCTTATTATCTCCATGCACGATAGAGATAAGAGTCTCAACTGGTAGAAAAGGATCTACCAATCGAATAGATAATGCCTGATCGAAAGACTCGACCATTGTGATATCACAATTAACTCTGGCCATAACCCATATATTGCCCTTAGAGTTGGAGAAGGCCACAAAGAACCCAAGCTTAACCCGATAACGAGTGAGTTGCTCACTGTCCACTTTAGGTTCAATTATAGCCACAAAGTTAACTTTATGAGTTCTAATCAGAGTCTTCAAACGCTTAAAAGTCATTGCATTCGCAACTCCTCGGACATTCCAAATCAGGAAATTAAACATTAAGGGTTTGGAAGCTACCAGCATTTGTTTTGCTTGCAGCCGAGCGCGTGACTCTTGTAGGGTGTAAAAATTATGACACGCTGACATAAGATTCAGCCCAAGTCATACGCTCAAGGCCATACGCTCAGTCAAAGTCATACGCTCAAGGCCATACGCTCAGCCAAGGCCATACGCTCATCTAAAGGCCGTACGCTCAGTGAATATTTTAATATTTCTTGAGTTGACAGCATAGCATGTATTTAATAAAGGATGAATCTGACACTTCGTCTTTCGTGCAAAGATAGCTGCCCTATGAAGATTAGCCGTCGTATAGGTTTTCGAGAAAGGATTTTGTCTCTTACGAGGACAGCTCAGCAGCCATCATAAATATAGAGCCATTATTACTGTCATTTCTGACAGTCTGTCAGCCATTATATCTGCAGCACGACGCTCAAGAAATATTTGTCAGTATTTGAAGATATGGCGTGTTTGAGAAGATTGAGAACAGCCACGTGTCTACTCCTTCAATCCACACGGCTTCTTCCTTGCTAAGTGAGCGTATGGACCCCATACGACTCCTTGCAAAGTGAGCGTATGGACCCCATACGACTCCTTGCTAAGTGAGCGTATGGACCCCATACGACTCCTTTCCAACCAAGTGAGCGTATGGACCCCATACGACTCCTTTCCAACTAAGTGAGCGTATGGACCCCATACGACTCCTTCCCAACCAAGTAAGCGTATGGACCCCATACGACTCCTTCCCAACCAAGTGAGCGTATGGACTCCATACGACTCCTTCCTAGCCAAGTGAGCGTATGGACCCCATACGACTCCTTCCCAATCAAGTGAGCGTATCAGCTTTATATGATCCAAGTCAGCGTATGCAAGACATGTGCCTTCAAAAGCTAGCGTATGACTCCTCTTCAAGGACAGCATATCACAGTAAAGGCATCCAGGATGACTTTCAATGTACAGTCAACACACGTTCTCACGTGTCCTGTACTCAGTTACTCAGTTATTCAGAAGTTATGCAACGTGGCATCCATGCCACCAATCTCTCCTAGATATATTCCACTACTCTCAACCGCACTCCAACGTGTCTTCACCAGAATTTGCCACGTGTCCCTGCAATTATGCACACGTCAAGTAACTGACTGAGCGTATACTTCAGAACAGTTATCCAGAACTCTATAAAAGAGAGTTTCTTCATCTTTATCAGACACACAGTCAATTTCAGAGAGAACAGAGAGATTGCCCAGTTGCTGTCCAAGTTCTTCAAAGTTTGAGTTTTCTTTATCGCATCGTCCAAGGGATAAAGTAATCGTCTTCTAGATTAGATTCCTACAGTTATAATTTTCTCAGATACAAAATAAATAAAGTGAATTTATTTATGGAAAACAAATTGGTGACTCTGCTGGGGAAAGCTGTCTCCTCCAACGAGATAGCAACAACTCAATGCGATACTTCGTCGATCGGCTCGACGAAGAAGACGATGGTCGTACAATTCGACCAATCTGCTTACGAAGAAATGCTCAAGGCGAAGGAGGGCCGAACTGCTTCCTTCGATTTTCCTGTCAAGAAGAAGGGACACTCTGTCTATGTCCCTAAGTCTTCTTCAACAGCCCAAGACGTTTCTGTCACTTCTCATGCTGACAAGAACACGTCTTCAACTTCAACGAAGCACACTTCGGCTTCTCTGAACACGGCAACAGTGGCTTCTCCTAGTCACGCTGACAAAGTGGATTCTTTAACCAAGTCAGCGTGTCCAAGGAAAACCATCTCTGGACATGTCAAAGTCTCTTCTCCCTCTACTCTTACGACAGCAGTCGGCTCTTTAGCCATTAATGACTCTGCGCGTATAGCAGTCAAAGGGCAGCGTACGGCAAAGGCAGCGTACAAAAGCCAACATCAGGCAGCGTACGCTAAGCCAAAGCCAGCGTATGCTCATAAAAAGGCAGCATATGACCAGAAGTCCAAACTGAAGTCAGCGTATGCTAACAGATACAGTCCTCTGACTGTTTCTCAAAGTCAGGCTGGGGGTTCTCTTCCACAGAACATACAAATGATTCCCCCACAACTTGCACATCTTATACCAACCAAGAAGAAAGACTCTTTAGTCAACTCCTCTACTCCTAAGGTCTTTACCTCTGGAGTTAATTTAACTAGTACTCTTACTAGATCAAACAAAGGAAAACGCCTTTTGGCTAATTTCTCTAAAGATGGATTATTACCGACTCCTAGTCGGAATAATACCCATCTTCCTTCTCTCAAAATTTCTCGATCTGAGAAAGACAAATTACAAGTATCCAAGACTGATACCAAAGTCAGATCTCCTACGGATCTTCGTAACAAGCTTAATCAGAATCGTCTCGGTTCCACTAAGACAAGTATACTAGACTCTGATGCAGAATATGCCAAGAACTATGTGGCTCAAATTAATCAGTCTTTATACACTCAAGAACCGAGAAGACAGAAGAACAAAAGACAAGTTTCTACACAGAAACTATCTTCAAGTACTTCCCAATCTGTTCCTACAGATCTCCGAGAGTATTTGCAAAATAAACGAAGAATCGATACTCCATCAGGCTATGACATTACTCATATTTGCCATGAAAAGCATGGTTGCAACTTCCAACCTCGAGTGGTGATTCAGTGTTGTTGTTCACCAAAAAGACAATCTGTTTTCGAACGGATTCAATATGAACCAATATTGGATGAAGATGAACCTCTTTACGCTTCTGTCAACATGACCTCCAGAAATATTAGGGGTAGCATACGGTCTGATGCTATATCAGAATCTGAAGATGGAGTTTATCTCGGCACCCGATCCAGGACCGGAGCCTTGGCCAGGGTCTCTTCTTCTTCTCATCCAAGTGGTAATCCAGAGATCACAGAGGATTTCCTTGGAGAGTCCAACTTTCCAGTATTGATTCCCGTAAATAGCCCCGGGAAAGATACTGACTCACACAGCGATGATTCAGAACAGACTGTTTCATCATCTATTCCTCGAATGATTACCACTTACATGGCAGAGGGCAATCATGAACCTTCAACTAGCACCGAAGCTCATGAACAAAGGATTTCTTCCTTAGAACAACAGTTGCGAGCTATGGCAGATACATTGAATGCTATGCATACTCTTATGCAAGCTCAGCATCAAACTCAGCAAGTCCAACAGACAGCCCCTCCAGTTGTATTAAATACTCCTGTTGCTCCAAACCCGAAACCCTCTACTATTCCGGGGATACAATCTAATATTCATGTACAACCCACTCCAAGTCAGTCTGGAGCTGGGGGTGGTACATATGCTGCAGTCCCTCCTCCCAATTACACTCAACAAGTTACAACTTCCCAATCTTCTGGAATTGTTACTGAAAAGTTAAGGAATCTCCGAACTCAATTTGAGGCATTCAAACAGAAGGATGGTTTACAAAGGTTAGGTATCAAGCAACCTTACCCGATAGAATGGAAGCAAGTATCATATCCTCCTAAATACAAGCCTCCGACTATCTCTTTCTTTGATGGGACAACCACCCCAAGTCAGTTCATTAATCACTTTGAGGTAATGACTGATCAACTGCAACCAAGTGACACCCTCCTCACTCGGGTGTTCGTCGGATGTCTTAAAGGAACAGCTTATGAATGGTATAGAAGTCTCCCTGATGGGTGCATTACCTCATTTTCTGGTTTCAAACAAATGTTTCTCGAACGATTCTATGAAGGGCTCAATGACATGACTATGTCAGCCCTCATAAGAATTAAACAGAAAAATAATGAAACCACCGAGGACTTCATTGAAAGATTCAGAAGAGAAGCCCTCAAAATGCCTTTCGAAACTCCCGATGCTGTTACTATCGACACTTGCAAGTCGAATCTCTTACCAATCATCAGCATGTGGACAGGGTCCACTCAGTTCCAAGATTGGCCTTCATTCATCGTCAGTGCCAAAGCTGCCGAGGTCAGTGCTGAGACCTTCAAGGGTCTGGGGGTACAAATGGCTCCCAAGGAATCAAATCAGAGCGCTAGCAATAGTACTCGACCCAATAATCGAAAAGGGAAAGAGGCTCTTGAAGTCAATCTCCAAAATAGTAGTCAAGAGGTAAAGACTACTCAAGCTACCCCAGCTCCAACAAATCAACAACAGAGACCTCCTCGGTCGAAGAAAGAATATTCTTTCGACGATGATGATGTTCAGGGTATCTTTGAATGCTTACTCAAAGGTAACAAGATTCAATTGCCAGAAATCAAAAAGCCTGATGAAGCCAACAAGACAGATCATCCAAAATACTGTCCATATCATAGAATGCTGGGTCATACAATCCGGTCTTGCTATGTGTTAAAAGGAAAGATCCAAGAGATGATCAAATCAGGAGCTGTGACACTAACACCCAAAGACAAGACAGTCACAGCAAATGTAATTTCAATGTAGTTCGGTGACTTTCCTCCTTTAATGGTGGAAAGTGGGATTGTTCCTATCCCCAAAGCAACTCTCGAAGTTGTAAACATTCCACCAGCACAGAATGAAGGACTTGTTCCTGTCACAACTAAGAAGGGAGAGATCATGTGGATCCACCCGGATTTAGTAACAGAGTTTGAGACGTCTTCCTCTGCTCCTCGGAAGACTCCTTTATCTAAAAAGAAGCTCGGGAAGACTAAGTCATGCAATATGACTTCTAGTTTCACACCCGATTTTTATCTAAACTCTACTTTCATCTTGGCAGGAAATTTACTCCCTACAGAGATAAGATCTGTACCTCAATCTGAAGATAGGTACAAGCCTGCATTTCATCTATACAGTTCACAATCTCGTAAATTAATGGCGAAGATGGGTTATGATTTAGCCACTGCTCCTGGTTTGAACTCAGGCAAAGGACTCCGAGCACCTTTAGCCATCACTATAAGACATAATCAATCTCGTGTTGGCCTTGGTTTCTGGAATGAAGCTCTCATCAAGCATAAAAGAACCAAGAGCAAGATAAAGAATTGCAACATGGTTTCCATAGACCCTGAACCTGAGCCTGAAGGCAAAGTTCTTGCTGGAACTCGGTCAGGAAAAATATATCTGAAAGATTATGCTGAAATTCCTGGAGAAACTCCTGATGTCCCTCCGGTTACAGCTCCAACACCAGTCTCTACTGAAGAGCCTTCAAATAATCCTGTTGAGACAGTTCCTTCTAAGCCAACAGCAGCTGACAAAGGCAAACAACAAGTCCGCTTCGACAAACCATTGAAGAAGTCATCTCCTACAGGACTTGAAAAGTCTTATAATTTTGATATATTGGCTCAACTAGCCAATACACCAGCTAAATTATCAATCTTTGAGCTCTTACGCCTTTCTAAGGAAACTCAAGAAACTCTGAGTGAAGCACTGCTGCAAGCAGAAACCTGCCTAACTCTCCTCAAGAAGTTGGAAACAGAACCTGTCTCTTATTGCCATAATGTATTGGAATTTATTCCAAACATTACCTTTACGCAGGACGATATGCTGCTAGAGGATAATCGACATGACCGTCCTTTATATCATACATGATATATCGATTCTATGAAGGTTAATCGTCTACTGATTGATCCAGGATCCGCTCTCAGTATTATGCCAAAAGCTATGCTAGATGCACTGAAGATACCTGTACATAGTCTTTCCAGCACTATCACTACCATCTTGGGATTTAATCAAGGAAAAAGTGAGCCTTTGGGCAAGATTCGCCTCAAATTTCAAATAGGCGATCTTCGCACTAAAGCTACTTTTTACATCATCGACAATCATGGTTGCTCATACAATGCTCTATTAGGGAGACCATTCTTGCATGAACATAATGTCGTTCCTTTGACTCTTCATCAGTGCTTCAAATATGTTGATGATAATGGAGAAGTTCAAAAGGAGGTTGCAGATCTCTATCCATTCAAAGGAGTCGAAGCTTACTTCAATGACGCTCGCATGTACAAGGATGAATATTCAAAAGTCTTGCAAGCTATGGATAATGATGATGAGATATCAAAAGTCGACACTTTTATTATTCCGGTAAAAGGGTGTATCACTCCTCCGCAGTCTGTTAAATCATCTGAAGAAGACTCACTGATAATTCCTGTCAGTGGACGTACTACTTCATCACCTGCCCAAGCTCCACAAGGCTCACTGATAATTCCTGTCAGTGGACGTACTACTGTATTATCTTCTCAAGCTCCACAAAGTTCACTGATAATTCCTGTCAGTGGACGTGCCACTCCCCTTCCATCTTCTCAGGCTAGACCAGATACTCTAGTCATTCCAGTCAGTGGACGTACTACTTATCCACGATCTTCTTCAAGGGAGCTCACCTCTTCTGAGCCTTTTGTTATCGATCTTAATCGAAATAAAACTTCTGATCGCTCTTCCTCTTTCCCTTTTGTCATTAATTTGACTAAGTCTGATAAGGCTCAGCCTTCTGTTGTAAATACAGTATCTGATATTAATGAAGCATCTCCTTTGCAGTATATTGATGTCTGTAATCATGTACAAAGTTATTTACAATTACTAGATAGCTTAGAGCCACTAACTATAGGAGTTGTTCAAACTCTTCATACAGACGTATCATTGGAGTCCATACAAAAATCATACTTCGTGGTCCCTATTAGAAAGAAGGGATAAAACCCAATATTCTTCTATAAAGGACCCCAGAATCCTCCTAACCTGGAAGAAGATGACACAAACGACGATACTGGAAGGTTACAACTGCGTCGCTACAGTCAACAGTCCAAAAATATCATCAAGAATATGGGTTATGACTTCAGAACTAGTCTCAATAATGGAAAAGGAAGAAGAATGCCTGTTCGAATTCCTCCATTAAAATACGGAAGGACAAAATGTGGTTTAGGTTACATTGCTCCTACTTCCTTTATCAACATAGTCCATGAAGATTCAAAATCCGATGAAGATGAACGATCTGAATCTTCCGATTCCCTTTTTTGGGATTCTGACACAAGTATTGGTGATCTCCATCGCTCTATTCTATCCATCAATATGGTCTCCGTTGATGGCCCGCAAGAAAATGATGAAGATGAGGATGATTTTGAAATATCACCCGAATCAGAACAATGGGCTCAAAGATTAGATAATCAATGGGAATTCAGGTTCGTGCAGAGGGAACCTCCTACTGAAGATAAACTGATCCAAATTGATGTTGGTGAAGAAGGGTCCCCTAAACTAATATTCATCAGCGAAAGTCTTTCAGAAACGGATAAGCAAGACATGATCAAGCTTATTCATGATTATATCGATGTCTTCGCTTGGAGTTATGAGGATATGCCGGGATTAGATCCAAAGATTGCAATGCACAAACTTAATATCATGCCAAATGCTAAACCAGTCAAACAACAACAGCGACGATTTCGTCCAGACATTATGGATGCAATTGAAGCTGAAGTCAACAAGCTTATGGCTTCTGGATTTATTCGAGAGGAACAACATCCTGAATGGGTGGCTAATATCGTTCCTGTCCTTAAAAAGACCGGCAAGATCCGAGTCTGTATAGACTTTCGCGATCTCAATGCAGCTTGTCCTAAAGACAAGTTTCCTCTTCCAATTACAGATGTCATGATCGACAACACATGTGGTTTCGAACGGATGTCATTCATGGATGGGTATTCGAGATATAATCAAATCAAAATGTTTCCAGATGATGAAAAACACACTTCCTTCAGAACGCCGATCGGTACATACTGTTATACAGTGATGCCGTTTGGTCTCAAAAATACAGGAGCAACATATCAGCGAGCAATGAGCACTATATTCCGCGACCATCTCCGGAAAATAGTCGAATGCTATGTTGATGATATTGCAGTCAAAAATCGACGAAAGGAGGATCATATCCAAGATTTGAAGACTATCTTTGATTTAATGCGTCAGCATCAACTTAAAATGAACCCTACTAAGTCCTTCCTGGGCGTCTCTAGTGGTAAATTTCTCGGCTTCTCATTATCGCTAAAGGTACACACGTGGATCCCGAGAAGATCAAAGCCATTCAAGAGATGCGTCCTCCACGCACCTTAAAAGAGCTACGAGGATTTCAAGGAAGAATTGCTTATATCAGGAGATTCATTTCCAACTTATCAGGACGCTGCAGACCAATCAACAAACTTCTGAAGAAAGGTGTATCTTTTGTCTGGAACGAAGAATGTCAAAAAGCATTTGACGATATCAAACAGTATCTCATGAACCCTCCAGTTTTGGTACCTCCCATCTCGGGAATACCATTCCTTCTATATGTTCGAGCCATGGATCATTCTCTTGGTGCATTACTCGCCCAGAAAAATAAAGATGGCCATGAACAGGCTATTTATTATCTCAGTCGCACAATGACAGGCGCTGAACCACGTTATTCTCCAATCGAGAAAGAATGCCTAGCATTAATGTTTGCTGTTCAGAAAACGCGACAATATATTATCGGTCAAACGATTCACGTCATTTCTAGAGTGAATCCCATCAGGATTATGATAAAGAAACCCGGTATTCTCAACTCCAGACTAGCTAATTGGGGAATCTTGTTAGCTCAATACGATATGCATTATATTCCTCAGAAGTCAGTTAAAGGACAGGCTCTTGCTGATTTTCTGGCAGCTCATGCAGTTCCAGAAGATTCTAAATTATATGATGAGATTCCTGATGAAGTTCTGGATTCAAATCTAATTTCTGAAGAAATTCCTACCTGGCGTCTATTTTTTGATGGAGCATCTAGAATAGGTCCTAACGACGATATTTTTGCCGGAGTTGGGATTGTTCTTGTATCCCCAGAAGGATTAACTATTCAGAGGGCTTATTCTCTGGATCAATCATGTTTAAACAATGTAGCCGAATACAATGCATTGCTCATCAGTCTTCAACTTGCTAAACATATAGATATTCAATATTTGGAAGTTTATGGAGACTCCAAGCTTATTGTCAATCAGATCAGAGGAACGTATGAAGTTCGTCATCAGGATTTGATACCTTATCATCGAGCAGCACTCTCTATGGCCTCATCCTTTGAAGGTTTCTTTATTGAACATGTTCGACGAGCCTATAATGCAGAAGCTGATGCTTTGGCTAATCTTGCTGCTATATTAGCCATACCAATCAGACGTCAGCAAGTGATAGTGGTTTATAACCGAGAACTATTCTGCATTGAGAATAATTTGGCTTTGGCTTTTCCTCATAAACCAGACAAAGATTCTCTCAACCTTGATGCTGGATTAAAGTTTGACAAAGTGTCCTCGTCTTCTTCTGATTCTACTATGGAATATATCTTTTCTAATGAAACAGAAGCCATAACTGAAGACTGGAGACGCCCGTTTCTAGACTTTATTTTGTATGACATACTTCCTGATAATTCGAGTGAAGCAGCGTCTATCCGGCGTCGATCTCTCAGATTCTATTATAATCATACTACGAAGACACTATATCGTCGGTCTTACGACGGTCTTCTCCTCCGATGCATCGCTGGTGAAGAAGCAAGATTATCCGTGAAGCACATGATGGTGTTTGTGGAGCCCATCAACCAGGTCCTAAGCTTCAAGATCGTATCCGACGTATGGGTTATTATTGGCCCACGATGGTGGCTGACGCCATTCAATATGCTCGGAAATGTAAAGCCTGTCAAATTCATGCAGACTTTATCCATCAACCGTCAGAATTCTTACACCCAACAGCGGCATCATGGCCCTTTGAGGCTTGGGGCATGGACGTCATTGGTCCTATCAACCCACCATCATCAAAAGGACATCGGTTTATTCTAGCAATAACTGATTACTTTTCTAAATGGGCTGAAGCAATCCCGTTATCTGAAGTCAAAACTTCTAATGTTATCAACTTCGTCAAACATCATGTCATCTATCGATTTGGTGTTCCTCGGTGTATTATCCATGATAACGGACCGCAGTTCGTCAGTCAGAAATTTACTCGATTCTGCGACGATCATCGGATCAATAATTTAGCTTCTACAGCATATAATCCACTAATGGATTGGCAGAAGCTTTCAATAAAACGATCATCAAACTCTTAAAAAAGTTCGTTCTTCCAACAAACGCAACTGGAGCAAGAAGCTTGGTGAATGCTTATGGCCTACCGCACCACAATTCGTAATGCAACCGGATGTATGCCTTCTCTTTGGTATAAGGGTGTGAAGCTGTTCTTCCCCTTGAGATCCAGATTCCTTTTCTGAGAATTGCAATCTCCAATGAACTTACAACAGAAAACAATGATCGTCTTCGACTTCAAGAATTGGAAGCTCTAGATGAAAAACGTTTGTATGCTCAACAAAATATCGAGCTGTATCAGGCCCGAATCTCAAAAGCTTTTAACCGAAAAGTCAAAGTCAGAGCATATCAGAAGGGAGAACTGGTCCTTACTGTCAGACGTCCTATGACCATGACACATATGAGCAAAGGCAAATTTGACGCGAAATGGGAAGGCCCATTCGTGGTAAACAAGTCTTCTCTAACGGAGTATACCAGCCTTGCCTCTATGGATGGGAAAGTCACAATGATGCCTATCAATGGCAAATTCTTAAAAAATATTATGTATAATATTTTCATCATTCCCTAGCAATATAAAATCAAAGTTAATTCTTCTCTACAAAAGTGATCTCGATATCGTTATCCCCAAAGAAAACTGATATTCTACCATGTATCATTTTCTCAGAGAATTTGATATTTTGTCTTATTAGATCCCCAGTGGATTTAATAAAGATCTTGTATAGAAAATCATGTCCATATTACCTCTGAATTTTCTATCTCAGTATGTATCATATTTTCTATGATATCTCGTCTTTTGATTTTTGAGTCCAAAGATCATGGAAAATAGAATCCAAAGATATCTTTATATCTGATTTCTGTTTTCTCTAATCAGTATTAAACTAAAATTATCTTTGATTTAATATCATGATAGAGTTACAAAGTTTATTTGTATATTCTATTTTATTGAAATATGTCATGTATTATTTACCTCTGAACATGCAAAAAATATCATTCACAGAATTGAAATCAAGTCAAATATTCATTTCAATCAAAATCAGAACATTGATTACAAATGGGTATCAAAATTGCAATACATGATAAATGTAAAAGATCTATTTAGGAGGAGTAATTATCTCCTGAATACGAACAGTTACATTATTTATCTTTTCTTCATGAGCTTTCTTGATTCGCTCTGCTGTTTCAGCTCCAATCATCCGTTGGTCATATTCCACAATAATAGAGCTGCGGCGATTGGTCTCTTCAATCTGATTGGTTTGCATCAATTCTTGCTCTTCTTGCTGTAAAAATTGACAGCGTTCAGCTTCAGATTTACGATCAGTAGTAATCTCTGATTTTTTTTCCACGGAGGCAATTTGCTCCTGAAGACGAGCTAGCTCTTCCCTCAACTTCCTAAGCTCTTCAGCTTTTGACGCTTCATCTTTCTCTAGGCGTTCCATATTCTGACGAGTACTTATTATTTCTTTCGTCTTTCACCATTAGCTCTTTAGAAGACTGAGCGAGGAATTCTGTCAGAGCATGTGTTGAGCTTGAGCTTCATTCTCCAATTAAGCAATCTCAACTGCAGTCAGAGAATTAATACCTCTTTTTTATCTCCCAATATTTATGGATATTTGCTTCTAAATCATTCAGAAGATGTTCAAAAAAGACACATTGGGTCCCATAACCAGCCTGTCTCAAAGCTGAAAGTGGAAAACTAGTCGCCTCTCGAAGACTTGAAAAGGGCATAGTCTTATCCTTCTAAGTCGTCTTGAGAAGTATCCAGATACGAATAAATAATATCTGAATACATCCCCATGATTTTTGCTATCCCTGTATCAAAACCGGGAGTCGCTACAATAATAGGGGAAGAGCAGGAGGAGCCTCTATTCTTGGAGCTGAAGTTAGTGCTTTTGGAGAACTCGGCAAATATGAACTCCCCTCACCCATATCAGTTTGAACAAGTGGGGCTTGAGTAGAACTCATAGCCGGTGCAGTTCCTACAGCTGTTGGAATCAAAGAAGCATGATCAAAACCAAAGACAATAAAGCAGACAGACAAAACTTTGATGAATAATATTACCTGGAGCTGGTTCATATTCAGTTTCCTTCGGATCATTCAGCCCGGCTCGTAGTCTGTTCAGAGTACTTTCTGACACGGGATTTATTTTACTGCTTCCCGCCCCAGAAGTACTCGGAACTTGAACTTCTATATGCCTCTCTGGCTCTGGTGTCAACCCTGAGTGTTGACCAATGGTCTTCAGTACATCAATTAGAGTTTTAGACGGTGATTCATCGTCTATCTCCATGTCTTCTTCTCCAGAAGAATGAGACGACGGTTCATTGTCAACTTGTTCGCTCTCTGAAGCTTCAGCAATTGGTTGAGAGAAGTGGCTTCCTTCACTGATTCTCTCAAAATCAGTAAGTCATTAGCTGTTTTAGTCTGGTGTTGGCCTCTACTACGCAGGTTGACTAATCTCCTGCGTATCATCGCCATTGGCGGAATCGATCCTATATCAGAAGGCATGATGACCCAACAGGTTCAGGAATATCTTCTTCAACAGGTTCTGTCTTTACAGAAAAATTAAAGGCAGCTTGTTTTTCTGAAGCCAATCGTACAGCACGATCGTGGGACTCTCTGCATCGAGACAAATTACGGATTTAGTTTTTGAAAACTATCACTTTCCTTCCTATTCTTTTGTGAATGGACAGTAGATAATTGTCTTTTGGATCACTACCTGCTTCAGCATCATCTCTGACTCGATTGGAAACAGGAGAAGTCCCTGGAATGGTAATTCCTCCACGATTTCGAGTCTCTGCTCGAGTGACTCTTTTTGGGGCAGGCCCAGCACCTTTGCCCCGCTTCCTCTTCGGGGTATTATCAGCAGATATACTTTCTTCAGCACTCCCGATGGGTACATGTAATGGTTGATGATGGTCATCAGAGAAGAAAGTTTCTAGAATTTTATCATCAACTTCATCAGTAGCCAAAGGATCTTCTTGATCATGGCAATCTCTAGGCAGGCTGATTTAGTTGATTTCTTTTCAATATGAATAAAGCTTCTACCTAAGATGCTGAATTTTTCATCAAAGGTATTAGCTGATACATAGAATTTGGCATAAGATGCCAATATTCTAGCTCCTCTCTGATAGGTGACCGGATCTGGCATGGAAAAGGTAGCCCTGTACCTTTAGCAATGTATATATCCACGCTCTGGCACCATCAATCAACCCGCCTTGATAACCAAAACACGTCGTTGCATTGCCTACATGCAACTGATCGTAACCAAATTACCGAGCAAACCTGCTCGGAAGATATGGTTCTAGATAAATGATGTTGTCACGGCGGCAGATTAAATGAGATGGCCTGATCCTCTTCAGCCATTCATGTTGAATCTCATCCAATTCATTGCCACCAATGCCATCAACCAACCTTCCAGGCATGGTCTCATAACCAATAGGTGGTGGAACACAAGTGAAGCTCCATAGTTCTCCCATGTTTAATATAGTCCTGCAATCTGTCAAAGTGTCATATTTCCACTTTGGTGTGTGACTGTATCTTTCCAGAAAGGTGTCATCTGGTCTAGCCATCCCAGCATTCATAAGAGATTCGAAATGCAGAAGCAGCCATCCAAATAAAATGTAAAGGGCATTTCTACCCGAGGAAAGGATGTAAGGCTCTTCCTTGCCAATTCGAACATTCTGTCTGTATGCCCTTAATCCAGCATTCAGACGGTATGTCATTGCTGTCAGTAAATCCATCTTATACCCAAAAACCAGACGGACTGCTGCGAAGACAACTCCTCTGTGCATCCTGTCTGCTGAACAGGTGCCAGGAACTACAAATTTTCTCAGCCAGAGAGAGATAAATCCGGCCAGATGACCTTCAGCAGATAATTCTCGGCTGCCTGCTTAATATAGGTCTCAAACCTATCACTGGCTTTATAAGTGCCTTCGTCTTCCTCAATGACAATGTCGTCATGAGTGGTATCCCGGATGAGCCTGTCAATCTCAGCTTGATTCAGAGGTTTAAATTCACCGACATACTGCTCAGACTTTTCTTCTTTTGAACTTCATCAGTACGGCCTTGAAATAAATAGGCCATCCATTTGGAAGAATAACAGTTGGAATCTCCTTCTCCACCTTGTCCTTTATAAAAGCCTTACAATACTGTAATGGCACATCAATTCTTCAAAGACATGAAGAACCAGTGGGTTTGCTTCGGAGATCTTATTCATTTCATCAACGAAAGGGATATACTCTTCATATGGCAGATCTGCTGTTGGCAGTTGAGAAATATATGCCATTTCATGAAGGGCGAATCCCATCTCGCCTCTTGGGGTCATGAAGGTGCCGGTACGGTAGTTATACCTCTCCGCTAACGCCAAGAACAAATCCGGGTTTGGCCTGAAACCATAGGCAGTACACTTAATGGCATCATATAGGCCTATCACTTGTAACTGTTCACCAAAATTCTTCAGGATCCATTTCACAAGAGCAGTCCATCTGGTATTCTCCGGATTTACCAGACCAGTCAGCCTCATAGACTGTTTTGGATAGATGGCATTTTATAGTTGAGCAAATTCATTTACAAAAATTGGGACTCTGTATGGCTTCAGCAGTGCCGAGTCCTCAGGAGGGATGGTGGCAGGTAGCAGTCCTCGCAGAGATGTGACATGTGGTTCAGTACCACTGCGGAATCTTCCTTAACGATATCCTATCCACCCAGCCTTTGCTTGTCGGGATGGAGTGATATCCCACTTCATTTGTCTTTGACAACTCGCATGAAATAAGCGAGCTATGTTGATGGTTTTTGATAAACCAGTCAAATATATTGGCTGATTTACATCACCATCCCTATAATAACAGTATGATACTTTGTCCAGAGCAGGCTGAGAGTTTATGTCAATAGCATCTCCGAAAAGAAATGCTGGCTTTGAGTGGGTAACACCATCCACACTCTGTAAAGGCAGTCCACTCATCAAGTTCAGCAAAGTTCATTTTCCTGATTAGTCAAAAGAGCTATCCTTGTAGAAGGTCTATCGAATTGGGGAAAACGAACATGTGATAAGTCACTTCTATAGTTATTTCCTACACATCCTTCAAATTCTGCCTCCTGAGCCAGAATATCCACTGCAAAAGAAGAATAAAAGTTAGAAATCTTCAACACAAAGAGATAGCAAGTTCAGCATACGCTCAGTTTTCCTTAAGCGTATGGCAGACTCAAGGTTCAGCATACGCTCAGTTTTCCTTAAGCGTATGACAGACTCAAAGTTCAGCATATGCTCAGTTTTTCTTAAGCGTATGGAAGACTCAAGATTCAGCATACGCTCAGTTTTCCTTGGGCGTATGACAGACTCAAGGTTCAGCATAAGCTCAGTTTTCCTTAAGCGTATGACTCAAAGTTCAGCATACGCTCAGTATATCCTTAGCGTATGGCAGACTCGAAGATCCATATACGCTCAGTTTATCCTAAGCGTATGACAAATTCAGAGATCACTTTTTACGCTCAGTTTTTCTTAAGTAAATGATTTTAAAAGTTCAGTTTATGATCAGTTTGAGCGTATCAGTGTATGGTTGACAAGATGATCATCAAAAAACATATGCTAACACAGGAGTTAGCGTATCTCAGTGAGACAACTCGCCATAGCATATTCTTTCAAGACAACGTATTTTGACATTTCTATCAAAAATACACGTATCATACAGAATACGCTCCAAACATATTTTTCGTATAAACAAAAAATATGGGATACGGCTAAACCCTAAAGAGGGAAGTGTATTTTCTGACGTATTTGACCCTAAAAAGGGGATACATTTCATGATTTTGTTCTAACCAGAGCCCTAAATAGGGGATAGTTACAGTTCATCATCATCATCCTCACCATAGAGAGGCTTCAATGGGCGTTCACTTCGTCGAATGCGCTCATTGGTAGTCTTCTTAGCAGCGGCGGCGGCGGGCTGAGATGACTCCGCAGGAGCCTTCCCTTTTCCCTTCGCAGCAGCATCAACCTTGGGCGCCATTGATAAAGCTTGAATCGAAGAAGAAGTTGAGTCTTGAGTTTCTTTTTCTCTCTCGAAGATGAATGCAAAAGTAAAGAAATAAATTAGGTCTTGGAAGACCTATTTATAGAAAAAGAAGAAGTTCAAACGACGGATATGCTTTAAACAGAATCTCTAAAGATTTGCACTGATATTGAGGAAGATAACAAACTTATGCCAGCGTGTCAGAACTTATTCCCACTTTAAGTTCAAAGTAATTTTGAACTTTTGAAATTCATAAAGTTCGAAAACTTTGAAGGGGGACTTGTAGGGTGTGAAAATTATGACACGCTGACATAAGATTCAGCCCAAGTCATACGCTCAAGGCCATACGCTCAGTCAAAGCCATACGCTCAAGGCCATACGCTCAGCCAAGGCCATACGCTCATCTAAAGGCCGTACGCTCAGTGAATATTTTAATATTTCTTGAGATGACAGCACAACATGTATTTAATGAAAGATGAATCTGACACTTCGTATTTCGTGCAAAGACAGCTGCCCTATGAAGATTAGCCGTCGTATAGGTTTTCGAGAAAGGATTTTGTCTCTTACGAGGACAGCTCAGCAGCCATCATAAATAAAGAGCCATATTACTGTCATTTTTGACAGTCTGTCAGCCATCATATCTGCAGCACGACGCTCAAGAAATATTTGTCAGTATTTGAAGATATGGCGTATTTGAGAAGATTGAGAACAGCCAGTGTCTACTCCTTCAATCTACACGGCTTCTTCCTTGCTAAGTGAGCGTATAGACCCCATACGACTCCTTGCTAAGTGAGCGTATGGACCCCATACGACTCCTTGCTAAGTGAGCATATGGACCCCATACGACTCCTTTCCAACCAAGTGAGCGTATGGACCCCATACGACTCCTTCCCAACTAAGTGAGCGTATGGACCCCATACGACTCCTTCCCAACCAAGTGAGCGTATGGACCCCATACGACTCCTTCCCAACTAAGTGAGCGTATGGACTCCATACGACTCCTTCCAGCCAAGTGAACGTATGGACCCCATACGACTCCTTCCCAATCAAGTGAGCGTATCAGCTTTATATGATCCAAGTCAGCGTATGCAAGACATGTGCCTTCAAAGCTAGCGTATGACTCCTCTTCAAAGACAGCGTATCACAGTAAAGGCATCCAGGATGACTTTTAATGTACAGTCAACACACGTTCTCACGTGTCCTGTACTCAGTTACTCAGTTATTCAGAAGTTATGCAACGTGGCATCCATGCCACCAATCTCTCCTAGATATATTCTACTACTCTCAACCGCACTCCAACGTCTTCACCAGAATTTGCCACGCGTCCCTGCAGTTATGCACACGTCAAGTAACTGACTGAGCGTATGCTTCAGAACAGTTATCCAGAACTCTATAAAAGAGAGTTTCTTCTCTTCATCCACACACACAGTCAATTTCAGAGAGAACAGAGAGATTGCCCAGTTGCTGTCCAAGTTCTTCAAAGTTCGAGTTTTCTTCATCGTCGTCCAAGGGATAAAGTACGTCTTCTAGATTAGATTCCTACAGTTGTAATTTTCTCAGATACAAATAAATAAAGTGAATTTATTTATGGAAAACAACTCTATCAGATGGCTCCACCAGCTTCTTCCCTTCGGACGCTTTTGACTAAGTCCTTTTTTAGATTGAGCTTCTTGTGGCAATGGCTATGTATGCATGTCTCCGCTTCCCGCTTCACCACCTTCTTCATGATCTGGATCCAGCTCTCCCCCTGTTGGCTCTATAAAATCGTCATCTTCCCTACCATGATGTTCTTCTTCTCCACATGTCCGCCCAGTTACTGTAGAGCCCCCGAAATTCTCCTTCCTCTAACTCATCCAGTGAAGACGAAGTAACCATGGTAGTGGCCTGAACAGTAGACTGAATAGGAAAAACCCTCGCCATCACATCGTCAGGAATATCCATGCACAACTCGGAGTCATTAAGAGCTGCCGGCTGCTCTACGCTGATTGGGACACTTGGACCTGGAGGATTACTCCCTGGGGGATCGTGAGATGGTGGCATAGAATCTTCAGTATGAGTGGCTGCATGAACATCATTAATCTCCCCAACCGAGGGATTAGCAGCGTCATTAATGTTCGCTTGGTCAGCATCCACTCTTTTTAAGATCGACGTGACTTGTGGAGGATTGGGAGGCCGACGCGTGTCCCGTCGAGCAGTAATAATGGTTTCAGTTAACCCCTCTTACATGACAGCCTTTTCCTTTCTTCAGCTTGCAGGAATCTACGGTGTGTCCTTGGTGAAAGCAATGATTGCAGTAGAGAGGTATATGTTCATATTCGACGTTTTGCCAAAAGCTCCTTCCCTTGGATAAGTTGATACGGATTCTACGTTGCAATGGTTTTGCTGCATCAAACTCAACAAAAACCCTAGCCATGCTAGGTCTGGCTAATTCTTCCGTCGCTCGATCTATCTTTAAAGGAGTCCCAATCGCTGACAGAATAGCGAAAAGAGCGTCTCTTGCATAAAGATGATGAGGCAAATCAGGAAGAGTCACCCATACCGGCATCAAAGCTGATTCAACCAATGGTGTAAAATCGGATTCCCACTTGAATATGCGCATGGGCGCACGAGCTAGAAACCACATCTCTTTAGAACGGAGCCGGAGATAGTCTTCCTCGATTGATGGACGAATCAGTATATGTTTCCGATCTATAACGCCTGCCTTTATTGATCCCTTGAACTCAAATCCTTACAAAGCTTTGCGGATAACCTCAATGGGAGGTTTGTTATGAGAAAACTTCCCAATGAGGACATATTTCAGAGGAGCCGCAAGAGCGACTTCTTCTTCTTCAGTGAACGTGATCGCAGGCGTGCCCTTAAACAAAGAAACCGTTCAAAAAGCCAATTTTGGGGGCCTCAACATGACCAGCGACCACCTCCGTAAAGGACTTGGGCGCGGCCATGGCCAAGCCGGAATCGACGGGGAACGAAGGAATCTTCAGAAGATCACCGCGGCGCTAGGGTTGCGCACGGAGATCACCTTGTCAAATATATATAAGAGAGAGAGATATAGGAAACTATATATATATATATATATATATATATATATATATATTATATATATATATATATATATAGCTTTCTTATAAATATATTTTGATGAGTTTTGAGTTGAATGGCAGTTAGCTTGCTGAAATTTGGGGTTTCCCAGAGTTCTGATGTCAGGCTCTGAGATGGGGTTTATATAGGTATATAAGTATAGAGAGGGTTATAGATATAATGTGTGTTGATATATATATATATATATATATATATATATATAGTTGAGATGTTTAGTTGGGTTGGCTTAGCTAAGTAGGCTGCTACCTGGGGTTAGTTCCAGGTTTGGGTTTTTTTAACCCTTCACAATACACTACCACACACACACATATGCTTTACATTTACCCCCAATTTCCCTCTTCCTCTATGTATAGTTAGTTAATATATAGTTTCTTATATATATGTTGAGTTGGGGATTTCATTCTTAGATTCCTGAGATGGGTTGGGGACTGAGAGTTAGCTTCATGAGTTAGAGTTCAGTTAGGTTTGATGATAGGTTTCAGTTTCCTAGTCTCTTATATATATATATATATATATATATATATATATATATATTATATATATATATATATATATATATATGATAGGAGATGGTCATACATATAGATATATAATGTCTTGTTGCATATGTTGTTCTTAGTTCCTTAGTGATTGTGAGGGTTGAGTGTTGGGTTAGTTCCAGATTTCTTAGATAGGGATGTTGTAGGTTGGCTGTTAACCCTTTGCTCATATCATACTATGCACACACACACATCCATGTATACGTTGCCCCCTCTTTCCCTTATATATATATAGTTATCTATATGTTAAATATGTATATGAGTTCCTAGATAAATATATATATATGTATATATGTTTTCAATTTGAGAGTCTTATGGTTATGTGGTGTATTGAGCAT
>JANAVB010010335.1:65000-150945 GCA_029216955.1 Iris pallida | reverse complement strand
TCTCTCCTTGAACGACGTCCATGAGGGTAGACATCGTAAACGTCCTGCCCTACCTCATAGAACCTCTCCAAGAACAAGCGCTTGAAGCCAGCGAAGGAGTGGATGCAATTGTCTGGCAGGTTGCGGTACCAATCGAAGGCGACTCCTTCTAATGCCCCAATGAATAACCGCGTGAGGATAGCGTCATCATGGGGCAGATGGTCAGTAGTGACCTCAAAGTAAGTGATGTATCGACTTGCTGAAGTCTTGCCATCATATGGGTTGATATTGAACGGCTTATATCTTGGCGAAAAGGGAACATCCCTCCATTCAGCAGGATATGGTTGCCGTATTCTGACGTCTTGAGAGTTTTCTCGGGCGTAGAACATTGCTCGGAGCTCCTGAACCTCTCTTCTTACTTCTCGGGCCTCATCTGTCGCGGTAGGGGCCGTTATCTTGGGAGGATTATTGCCCTGGTTTGGCGCCGCTGAATTTGAATCTACGTTGATTACGGGACCCGTGCTTGTCTGGCCAGGTGTCACTCCCTGCAGAGTAGGAAGTGCCGCTTTAATCTCGTCTACAGACTTGACCAAGGCATGCAATATGGCCTCCAACGTGTCGATGCGCTGGCGATCGCTGGAACCGCCTTGATTGTTGTCTGTCATGAATACCGTCTTTACATGAGGAGTGACGGGGGGAGTGGTGGAGGATGTACCCTCCGAGTCGTACCCATGCATCGAGAAATCATCTGGATATGTGGGGATGTTCTCTTCAGGTTCGGACTCGGAAGGAACACTACCCCCAGCTTCGGAGCTTGCTTCGTCTCGAGAATCATGAATGTCCTCGGGGACATCAGCATCTGTTGTACCCGATGGAAGGGTTGTTTCTCGGGGTTCGTCTTCTTGAAACGTTGGATTATTGTGGATGTTCGGAGGAGTACTACCACCAGCTCCTACAACCCCCAGGGTCGGGGACGATAGCCTCCTGTTGCAGCAGATTTTGTCTTCGAACGGGTGTGTTGGTATACTCCGGTGGAGGGTAACCGTTTAGCCGACAACTTCTTAGATGTAGTGGCTGATATCTTTGGACTGGAGATGCTTGTCTTCTTCCCTCTCCCCTCGGCGGGGACCTTCTGAGCGGAATTGCAGGAGACAACAGGAGGTGCCTCATCTTCTGAGTTCGGGTGCTGTAGTCTGTGGAAGACGGACGGACGATCTTCCGTCACTGCCGCATTGTTGCAGCAGCAGTTGACGATGATCTGGGTGCAGTGACGTCCATGTGAGGATTCTTTGCACGCCGAGGCCCCTTCTCTTTCCTTGCGTTTGTGGAGGATCGCCTCACGCAGGTCAGAGGAACCACTCTGTCCGTTCGCCGCCGGGGATTGGACTTGAGCGGTTCTGTATAACTTCCCATCAGAGGCCCGTGTGATAATCAGCGAGATGCCCTGATAGTCAGAGGTTGGGGCAGCTGTCTGGGCTTGATGAGCCCGCGCTGCCCTAGACTTCTTCTTTCTAGCATTCGTGGGTGCATAATAGGAAGAGTCCAAGTTGAACATCACAGAGTCTGGCTTAATCCAGAGAGTCATCAGGGTTCGGACCGTACGAGAGGTCGAAAACTGATCGAGAGAAGCATGGAGCAGGTGCTATGCGGCTGGGAGCGGAAACCGTGCAGGCTGTCTGCATGCGGTTGTCTCCTGTCGTCGGACGAGTTCTTATGCGGCTAAGGGTCACGACCGTGCAGGCTGGCCGCATACGGTTGGCATCTGTGGCCGTATGGGTTTTCTGCAAACGATTGACTTTACTGGCCGCATGAGTCTCATCCATGTTGTTGGGAACAGTAGTCGCATAAGTTATGCGGCTGACAGAAGTAGCCGCATGAGTTTTCTTCATGCGGTTGGCGGATGTAGCCGCATGGGCTTTCTCTCTGCGGTTCGGTCCGCGTAGAGTCCCTCTTTGTCCCTGCAAGTCCAGCATCATAATGTTTTCTTCTGCCGGACTTGGGGACAGCAGAGTTGTCTACGATCTGAAGTGGGACCGCAGGAGAATCCTTTTCGCCGTCTTGAGCAACAGAGGGCATCCCATCGAGGGCTTGAGGAGGAGCAAATGACTTCGGTCTCCATTCTTTGCGAGCCTTCGTGGTGCGGGTGCACTTCTGGGCTGGGCCAGCGCTGCCATCAGAGCATCTCTTCGAACGCCTGTTGGTCGAAACGGACGACCATCTTCTTTTGTGTGGAGCCAAGTTTGGCTGTATCTGATTGCATCACCAACTCCTCAGCCGTGGAGAAGTTAGTCCCCAGCAGAGTCGCCATCGTGTTTGCCATTGATTGTAAAATAACAGAACAATTATCGGGGGATTGAACTTAGACTCACAATACAAACTTGCTCGTACAAAGAAAGCCTAGGGACGAAAACCTAGGTACAGCAGACTAAGTACGATTGTTTATTTTTGATTCTAGGGGGTGACGATAGAGGCTCGGGAAAGTGACGGCCGCTCTGCCTTACTCCTTGGACGATCAGTATGCAGCCTTGGCTCGGGGAAGATCTGCTTGGCGTTGACGAAGAAACGCTCTTCTTGCTCTCCTCGGATTGCTCTCCTGGCTTCTCTCTCTCTCTCTGTGATTATCAAGAAGGAAGGGGGAGCTCTCTCTGTGTAGATCTCTCTTCTTATTTCTTTTGGTGCCGACCTCTCTCTCTCTCTCTTCTTCTCTTCTTTTTTTTCAAGGGAATGATGCTGGCTATTTAAGAGTGGGTGGTGATCATTAGGGTTTGCTAATGATTATCTGTTTGGAATGTCGGCGCTCCTTCATTCTATCTGAACCCTTGATCCTGATTATAGTGAATCTCGGCCATTAATGCGGATAGCATCGTATCTCATGAGCAATTAATGCTAGCTGCTTTAAATCCTCGTGATTGATTATGCTAATGTCTGATTGCTCGCCACGTGTCCCATTAGCTTGATGATAAATGATATGCCCTGATCTCAGTAATTATGAAGATGATGTCAAATATATTTGTTGAGATTCGGTTAAATCTCTTATTGATCCCATGCCACGTGTCTTAATTGTGAGTCCTGTCAGAGCCGCATAGGATTGACTATCCTCGAACCGCAGAGAGATGCTCTTCTTGAGCCGCATGAGACAATGCCTCATCGAGCCGCATATGCGTAATCTTTGTGAGCCGCATGAGCTGGCGTTGTATTGGGCCGCAGGGAATGTGTTCCCAGGGAGCCGCATGAGCTAGCGTTGTATCGAACCGCATGGAACGGGTTCTCAGGGAGCCGCATATGACTGATTGCCACGTGGCAATCTGGGACTTCTGACGGATTTGGTCAGAGATTTTCTTCTTTTCCCGAGGAGTCGGTCATTATGGCAAAGCTATTATGAAACTTTATGTCAGGGCCGTCACTTGTCAGGTCTGTCAGCCGTCAGAGCATTAAATGCGTCCACACGTTGGGCACAGCTGTTTTTGAAGACCACGTGGCCTCTCTCTCTGGGCCGTATGGAGTTTACTCGAGAGCTGCCTATGTGCGTTGAGCCGCATGTCCATGTTGGTGACTTGAGCGTATGTATACTGTTGAGCCGCATGAAGCACGTCTGATTTTGAGTCGCATGAAGCTTCCTGGGTTCTGTGCCGCATGAAGAATGTCCCATGACCGAGCCGCATGAAGGACGTCTTATGACCGAGCCGCATGAGGAATGTCTCATGACCGAGCCGCATAAAGGACGTCTCATGACCGAGCCGCATGAGGAATGTCTTATGACCGAGCCGCATGAAGGACGTCTCATGACTCGCATGAAGAATGTCTCGATCTGCCCGTGCACTCGCTTTGTGGGCCCGGGTATCCCGAACACACGAGTGCGTAGGTATCATGTTTGCTCCCTGATGTGGGGGCTAATAGAAACACTTGCCCTCGATCTTTGTTGGGAGACTCTTGAGAACCACTCTGTCCGTTTGCCGCCGGGGGCTGGACACAGGCGGCTCTGTACAACTTTCCATCAGAGGCCCGCTTAGCGGGACGCTCTTGATGGTCAGAGGTTGGGACAGCTGACTGAGCCCGATGAGCCCGCGCTGCCCTAGACTTCTTCTACTTAGCACCCGAAGGTGCGTAATAGGAAGAGTCCAAGTTTGGAAGGAGGGAAGAGAAGTTGGTGCCCTTTTCAAAGGAGGTAAGGGGGCTCGATTTATAGAACGGAGTGAGCCCTTTCTTCTTCTCCTTTCCGATGTGGGACTAAAAGCAATATTTTCCATGCTTCTACAGCTATCGCCAAGAACCTAACCTCAGGAGGCCTACTCTGCTACGCAGGCCTCAGGATGGACATCAATGCTGGCCAGATGGTGATGTTTATTAAGGGAACATATTTCGGGAAAGCCTTTTATACTAAAGGAATGTTCAAAATTTAGCTTATAAATCAGTCCAATGTAATAAATGCAATCATTCCTTCTGCTTATACTCTTGAGTTGTGGCATAATAGGCTAGGACATGTTTATTATAAACGAATAAACAAAATGTCTAGTCTAGAACTTATCTCCAAGTGTGGGGGTAAGGTAAAAAAATATGAAGTTTGTGCTCAAACGAAGATCACTAGAAAACCCTTTCCTCGGGTTTATCGAAGTACAGATCTTCTGGAGTTGGTACACTCCGATATCTGTGACTTCAAACAGTTCTCTACAAAGGCCGGGATGAAGTATTTCATAACCTTCATCGATGACTTCTCTAAGTACACGTTCGTCTACTTGCTAAAGGCTAAAGACGAAGCATTCGAGAAGTTCAAGGAGTTCAAGGCCGAAGCTGAGCGGCAAACTGGACAACAACTCAAAAGAATAAGAAGTGATCGAGGTGGGGAGTCCAGGTCTCATGAATTCGCATCGTTCTGCAAAGAACATGGAATTGTCAATTATACTACGGCTCCGTACTCTCCTGTCACGACCCGCACCCACTGTGAGGGTACGAGTACGTAACAACGCCCAGCCTACGCCACAGTATCGGTGGTAGAACGCTGTCCTAGGTCGCAACATCTAACAATATAAAGGTACCTGTACAGTATATACACTCCGAATGGAGGTGACATAGCAACACATTTTCAATCACATCTAAGGTAGAATACGATAAGGAGATAGATAGATATGGAACGAAATGAATCCACAGGGATACAATCAGATAGAAGTCTAAGTGTCTAAGATAACATCTCTATAAACATCAGATAAAATAAACTACCAGTCTCCATAATAATACAACTCTGAATCCATACAACTACTAACATAAAAGTAAGGAACAGACTAGACTATCTACACTAAGCATGGGTATCATCCTCCGCAGCTGCCTGAACCTCCACAGGGGTCCAGGTCACGAGTGTCATCTAGGCAAGCTCTATAGTAAGGGGTGCAGGGTTCCTCATCATCCTCTGTAAAATTTTTAACAGGTCCAGTCATGATGGGAGCGAGCACAAAACATCTCACGCAGTTCATATCAAGTTAGAAAATATAAAGCATGCAATAGAGTAAGATACCGGAAACGCTGAAAGAAGAATGTATATGAAAAACATCAGAGATTTGATAATAGAAAATATCTATATATGATAAGTAAGAACTGTAAGCAATATGTGATTTAGAGTATAATATGGTTATGTAAACGATTTAGGACAATGCAATGGTAACTCCATTGTACGTGAGTGCACAATAGACATATACAATAGTTATACAATGTTGTACAATAGGATTTGATTACATAACCAATTCTACTCCCATTTCCCAATCAATACACAAGGATCCACTCAAGTTACGTTATCTTATACAATAGTGTACAATATTATACAATATATGTACAATGTTATACAATAGTTGTACAATGTTATACAATAGTTGTACAATGGTAAAGTCTCAAAAGAAGATCCATATAGTACCAATCCGTGATAACAATCGTGTCAGCATCAAGTACAGTAATCTAGAGCAAGGATATAAATTCAGACAAGTATGAAACGGTCAGAGAATGTACTCACCTGTCACCCTGTATGACTGATATGAATGGATGTCCGAACTGGTGTCACAAAGTCCTATTTAGAATAAAATAGGTTAAAAGTACTCAAATTATAATAATGGAAATCTACAATGCAAACTACATGATTCTAAGTCAGACTAGGTCAAAGTCAACTCTTGGTCAACTTTGGTCAAAACTAGACTATTAGTCAATATCTAAGGCTAACTCAACTAAACCATAGGCTAACTCAACTAGGATCCCTACTAGGCTAACTAGCACATAACACTATATGTATCAACCCACTTGTATGATAAACTACACATGTACATCATGACCCATAGATACTCTCATAACCAAATACCTATATCTATGTACTTTACCCCATTTAACCACATATACTAAAATTCCATATGATATATAGATCATGGCACAACCTAAATAACTCAAAGGCTATACTTAATACATATCTAAGTATGCTCCTATCTATTTACCTACACATACTCACTCTCTCACACTCTCTACTCAATCTCAGAAATCTGAGAACTACCTCTCCCAAACTCATATGTATACTAGCTATATATTTGTCTATCCTATACTAACTCACTGCAATCTCTCAAACTCCTCACTATACATACACATTCAATGGGAGAGGATAATTGGGCTACCAAGGGGGTGGCAAGTGCCAAGTGGGGCTGCCTTGTGCAGCCCTACTGCTGCTGGTAGCTGCTGTTTCTTCCTCTAATTTTAGTACCCCTTTTTATTCTATCATTCAACCCATCCTACCATCCATCCATTCTTCATCTCACTCACTCTATTTAAATTCTATATTCAATTCATTTCAACCTCGATTTTATTTCAATTTAACTCATACATTCATTCCTTATTTCACATTCTCATTCAACAACCTATCTATGTATCCTTACTCAATTTCCTGTCAGAATGTAGAGTAGGCTAATCAAAACTGATATCCACCCACAGTCCTAAATGCAATATACAAATATATATACAGGCAACCTTATATACATACCTGTATACCAACATATAATGCAAACTCAGAAATGTACATGTAATTGTATATTCATACAGATATAACTAAACACTAGTACCTGTGTCACAGTGTCACAAAGTGTGTCCAAGTGTCTGACTTCATTGTACAGATGTGTCCAGGGTGTATAAGTGAGTGTACATGGTGTCATGTGATGCAAGAGTGTCCACATACAATGTAAACTTGAAACTAAATAAGGAAAAACATGTGCACAGGTGTCTATCAGGTTAGGGAGTGTCCAAGTGTTGTGTGTGTCCACGAAGTGTCAAATAGTGTCCAAACATGTGTCCAACAGTGAGCAAACAGGGCTTGCCTTTTACTACTGCTATTGTTTCAGTGATCAACAGTTTTTCCCAAATTTTGAATACCCATAGACATATGAAAACCCAAATATCATGTGTGTAGTCATTAGGGATGTGCTCTCCATGTCTAGGGGAGTTCATCGTGTCTAATAGATCAGGACACAAGTGTCCAAACACAGAAAAACAAATGTATCAGTGAACAGCATTACCAATCCTCGTGCACGTGTGTCGATTGATCCAGGACACGACATAGACATCCATGTGTCACGTGCACGTATCAGTAGCTTGGGTAGGTCGAGGAGAACGTGTCCAAGTACCTGAGATGTGTCCACGTGAGTCGTGTCGAGAGTTACACGTGCGTATCAGTGCAAAATTTTCTCGCGTGTACAGTGCGTGTGCGATAATGCCGGACCCGTGCGAGATCAAGAACTCCTCGATACTCAATCAATTCACCTAAAATTTTGTGGGTGGCCTGACAGTCATGGCCCCCAGTGTACACCAATTTTGGTGTGTCGAAGTGTCGTGTACAGTGAGATAGGGGACCCTAGCAGCAGGCCACAGCACAGGGGTGTCGTACAGCGTGTTTGTGTCCGTTTTGGACACGAACACGACACCAAATTCAATTCAGTCTACATGAAAATCAAAACACATATATAGATCTACAATTTTGTTTAAATAGTTCAAATATATGAATAACAAGTTCTTTGTGACATTTTAACAAACACCTACACACACATTATGATACATGTCCGATACGGACACCAAACGGACACGAATCGACACAAATCCAATACCTACGGCTAGGGACACCTAGGGATTCCTATCCATGCAAAGAAAACGAAATTTGGTGGAGAGAATAGGGATTTACCTATATGTACAATTTACATGAAAAAGCTTCAAAAAGGGGGTTTCTTCTTGATGGCCAAGTGCTCCAAATTGGTCCAAACCTGAGATTTCTCTCCATGGACATGAAATAGATCAGGATTAGGAACTAATACAAAAGACTAGAGTGGAAAAGGAATTAAAATGAAGAATCTAGGAATTGGAGAAGAAATGACATTACCTCCTCCTCCAAAATGTTGAAATCTCAATAAAGAGGCAAGAACAATAAATGAAGAGATTATTTATAGGGGAATAGTCCTAGGTGGCTGGTCATAAAGTGATAGTTAGGGTTAGGGTTGAGTCTAATAGGCTATGGACCTATTTGCACTAGTCATTGAACCAAGTTCTAAGTATCAAGCCTATTAACCAAATCACTAAGCCTTCTATTCAAGTCTTGATTCCTACAAGACTAACTTAGCTCAAACTAGGATTTCATACCTAACCAAGTAGTCATGACTAGGGTTAGCATCTAGGACAGTCCCCTAAGTCACCCTGAGTCAAAGTCAAGAATAGCACTAAATTAAATTATACTAAAAATCACCTAAATTCCAACAATTCTAATTGATATAAAATAATTCCAAATAAATCCCAAAATTTCAAAAATGACTAAAATACCATCAAGCTAGAAATGATAAATGAAATCCTAATCACATGGCTAGGCTCTAGGATTACACTAGCAAGACACCAATCACAAGTCAAGATTTTAAATAGTTTTAAAATGATTAAAAATTACCAAAAATCATATTATTATTTAAATATCATAATTAATAAATTAAAAATATAAAATTTCAAAATTACCCTTATTTTAGAAATTGGGTGTTACATCTCCTCAATCAAACGGAGTAGCAGAGAGGAAGAACAGAACGTTAACAGAAATGATTAACTCAATGCTGTTGACTGCGGGTCTTCCAAAGTGCTACTGGGAAGAAGCTACATTGACGGCCACTTTTATTCTAAATAGAGTGCCTCATGCAACTTTAGACATTACTCCTCATGAACTATGGTTCAAGGTAAGACCTAACTTGAATGTCATTCGAGTGTGGGGTGTCTGGCATATTTCAAGCTTCCAGATCTGAAGATTAGAAGCTTGGTACAAGGACTACTAAGACGATCTTCTTGGGGTATGCCGAGAAGAGTGATGCTCGGATATTTCTTGATATTGAGTCAAATCATATCATTGAATCTCGCAACGCAGAATATTTTGAAGAAAAATTTGCAAGACACAAGAATATTGTTCTTGCAGATATACCGGAGAATAATGAGGGTGCACAAGAAACTGATGTCTTCAATGAAGATGTGGTCTAAGAAGATATTGTTGTTGAAACAATGATTGAACCAGAACAAGCTGAGCCGTCAGCTAAGCGAATGAGGAGGCCGAAGGACTTCGGAAATGACTTTGTCACCTATCATGTGGAAGCAGATCCGCTTACTTATGATGAGGCGATGAAGACCAGAGACGCAATTTTCTGGAAAGAGGCGATTGACAATGAAATTGATTCCATACTTCAAATAACACTTGGGTGTTGGTTGATTTCCTGAAGGAGCAAAACCCATCGGATGGAAATGGATCTTCAAGAAGAAGATGAAAGCAGACGAACTATTGACAAGTTCAAGGCTAGGTTGGTAGCCAAGGAGTTTTCTCAGAAGCAGGGGATTGACTACTTTGACACGTATGCTCCAGTGCCCGGACGACCACCATCAGAATGTTGATTGCTCTCGCAAGCAATATATAAGATGGTGATACATCATATGGATGTGAAAACGGCCTTCCTAAATGGTGAGCTGACCGAAGAGATTTACATGCAACAACTAGAGGGATTTGTCGTCAAGGGTCTTGAAGACAAAGTCTGCAAGTTGGTAAAATCTTTGTACGGTCTTAAACAGGCTCCAAGATGTGGCATGAGAAATTTGACAAAGTTATAAGGTCAAATGGCTACATGGTCAGCAAGACGTATAAGTGTGTTTACATGATGTTCGCTGATGGAAGAGGTGTGATCGTTTGTCTGTACGTGGACAACAAATTATCCTAGGTACGGATAAGGTTGTGTCACGGAGACAAAGAAATTTATCTCGAGCAAGTTTGTATGAAGGACTTGGGGGAAGCTGATGTGATCTTAGGGATCAAGATCATCCGGACAGACATAGGACTAGCGGTGTCACAGTCTCATTACATTGAGAAAATGATCACTTGTTATGGGTATCAGGATCTTCCAGGGATCGACGCCGAGGTATGATCTGAAGCTGAAGCCTAATTCATGGAAAAAAGTCAGACAACTGGAGTATGCAAGCGTAATCGGAGTTTGATGTATGCTACTACTGCCATAAGGCCTAACATAGCTTTCGTCGTGGGAATGCTGACTGAGACGTTTCACGAGCAACCCAGGTATTGAACACTGGAAAGCTGTGAAACGGGTTATGAGATATCTCAAGAAGATCCAGACATATGCACTGTACTACAACAGAGATCCGTCGGTAGTGGAAGTCTTCAGTGATGCCAGCTGGTACTCAGAGATGGAGAGCGAGAGGTCCATAGGTGAATTCATTTTCACTATGGGTGGAGCTGCTATATCGTAGAAGTCGAAGAAGCAGACTATGCTTCGCGGTCATCCAGGAATCTGAGTTCTTTGCACTTGATACCGCAGCCGATGAAGCAGAATGGCTTCGGAGCTCATGTATGATCTCCCAGTGGTTGGGGCACAAATACCAACGATACCGATATACTGCGACAACCAGGCGACTGCGGTGATGGCATAAATGACCTCTTTAACGGAAAAAAGAGGCTGTGCGGTTGAAGCATAGGACAGTACACGATCTTATCAAGAGAGGTGTTATTATAGTGATTGATGTTCGGAGTCAGGAAAATCTGGCGGATCCGTTCACCAAGGGCTTCAAGCGCCAGCTGTTGATGATACATCTTATAAAATGGGTTTGAAGGCATTATGATATTGTATTATTGTATTCCTACCATAAAGTTTTATGCTTTAGTTCAAAGAAAAATCTACTAGGCATCTAGCTTTTAGTTCAAGGGAGGACCACTAATCGGAAGAATATCAGGAACGGTGGGTACATGTTCTATTGGGCATGGAGAGGTTACGGACCTACAACCACTGTTGTCTACTGTTGTTTTCTGCAAAAAATGGATCCTGTGGAAGGTTGGCTTAAATGCCTTAATGAGTTCTCAGGCAGAGTGAATGCCTGGTGTGCTTTACAGGAAGCACGGTAGAACAGTACTACAAGGAGTGAAACTCCATGCTACTGTGGGGTGACTCCACCATGAGGTTTCCAACATGGGTAATGTCTCGGCTTTGCTAGCCAAGTCACAGCGGCATAGCACCGCAAATAGGCAGTTAGCCTACTGTTGTATGTTAAAATAAAGAGGGGTGTAGTCAGCACTACAAAGAGAAGTTCCTCATGTTACAGTGGTACGACACCACGATGAGGTACCCGGTTAGGGATAAAGCCTCGACCTTGCAAGCCATTTCATTGTGGCATAACACCGCAAGGGAGCCTAAGGCTTCTGCTGGGTAGTTTGGTACTACAAAGAGGCGATTGTCTTATGCTACAGTAGTATAACACTACGATGAGGTTCCTGGTATGGGGTAAGGTCTCGGCGTTAAGCTATGTCATAGCAGCGTAGCACCACAAGGAAAGCACAAAGCGCTTCATACCATGTTTTTAAAAATGAATCACCTATAGTGTATGGACAGAGATCTCAGACCGTCTCTTGAGGGTAAACTAATAGAGCCCAAAATTATACACGAAACTAGGCTGGCACAGGGCCTTTAATGTGCAAGCCAGAAGCACATGTAACTACATTATGTGAGTAGGAAGAATTTCAGCTACGGTACAGAATTCAAGGCTTAGTCCATTCTTGTATTATAGTCTGTTGTTTGACCCATACGGAAGATTCAAGTCATCAGCGACATCTCTCCTAATGCATGATGGACCGTTACTATGTGTTCCATAGAGATATGTAGAGGATTGTTGGGTTTTGGCTTTCTAGATTGGAACTTTAGTCCCACGTTGGCTATTCCAAAGGAGTTGTATCTCTATATATTAGCTATGCTCTTTTAGAGATGACATGTGGTGTGGAGGTGCACATGGTGTGCCATGTGGGGTTTTTTCTAATGGGAAAAAGGCTAAATCAATAATTGAAAGCATTCATTCTTTTTGCTCTTGGAAATTTATTTCCATTAGAGCTAAGCCCCGTAGGGGCTTAGCGACTCGGACTCGGACTCGGACACGGAATCGGACTCGGACACGGACTCGGGCTCATGGGCTCATGAGGCGTAATGTGGCATTTTGTTGGCGCACTTTGCACTTAGCACGTCAGCATAGTTGCTAGGCGCATAGTGCGCTTAGTTGCGCTCGTTGCGCGAGCTACTTGCACGGCCAGGCGAGCTGCCAGGTTGTGCGGCCAGGTTGCGCTGCCAGGTTGCACCGCCAGGTGCGTTGCCAGGTTGTGCGGCCTAGGTTGCGCGCCAGTGGCACAACCAGTTGGGCACAGGTGCGCGCCTAGTTACGCGGGTGGCGCAGGGTGCGCAGGGTGCACAGGTGGCGCAAGTGGCCAGTACGCATTCAACGCGGGGTGTACAAGTGCGGCGCAACTTGCTTATATCGTGCCTGTGCATGATCTGAGCGGTTACTGCACGTTCGGAGTGATTTTTACCACGTCCCGAATGTTGTGCTAACCGGGCAGTTGCTACTCGGGCCTATAAAAGGTCTCTTCTCTCTCACAGGCAAAAAAAGGCATATACAAAGAGTTATCAAAGTTTACAAGTATTTTTTTAACGCAGGTAAACAGAAGTCTTGAGAGAGAAGAGAAGTGTGCACCAGCATACTTTTGCACGGGAGTCTGTGTACGATCCGAGGAGTCAGAAGAGCAGAAGTGTTCTAAAGTTCTCCGACGAAGTTGCTGGTTCCTGGAGGCTATTCGTGTGGGGCGAATATAGCTTTGAACAATGGTGATCATTCACCCCGCAGGATATTCATCCATCAATCGCCTGTCATCTTCTTCGCTGCTGTGGATTACGAAATCTTTTAGATTCTCGTAATATCTGTAATAAGATCTTTTTAGATCTTCGTTAAACTTGCGCAACCTTCCTAGAAGTGTTGCGTTGGAACTTTGTTTTTACAATTGTTTCATCTTCTCAGTTTTCCATCGAAAAAATTGTGCCCCGGCACTAACAATTTATGTAGTAGCTGATTGTATTTGAATAGTAAGAAAGTATAATTGAGTTATTGAACGTACTTCATGAATATAAAAACTATAAATAACCAAAATTTTAAAATTGAGTATATTAGGGAAGGGAAGGCGCCGGCATTATGTCAGGAAGGATGTCTGTGTCAAAAACTGCATCATTTTATTTTATTATAGTTGTTGTCCAAGGATAAGTTGGGGATGATGAACATCAATTACATAGTAGATGACCACAAATGTCATTACTATTAGCCCAATGCTAAAAATTTTAGAGGGACGCCAATCGGGAAACACACAATCGACTATAAATTTAGGCAAATATTAAAGGCCATCCCCTTTTTACTAAGGGCAATCCATCTACTAAGGGAAACCATGCCTTTGTATTTTTTTTACTAAGAGCAACCTAAAGTTCACAAGTTTACTAAGGGCCACGAAGAGGACTTTGGAGGAGGACTGCAGTCCTTGAACTGGTCGATGCCGAAGGCGCGTGGCGAGCTGATCGATGCCGCGATGCCGAAGCCGCGGGCGGCGGAGAGCGTGTCGAGCGTGAGATCCACCACGGACGCAGTGGGTGTGCCAGCACCCCCGCTCACCGCAGTTGGGCCTGGCTCATGCGAGACATGGCCGCTGTACAGGAACTGTAGCACCAGCAGGAAGACCTCGTAGCTGACGGAACTCACCGGGATGACCCCCCTCCTCCCTGGTCAGCGCCTCAAGGCGAAGAAGCGGAGCCGGACGGGAAACGGGGACTGCAGCTGGAGAAGTTGGTCCGGGCTGCCGCCCGCGCCTTCGCATCGACCAGCTCGCCACCCTCCCCCCGCCGCAGCCCCCCCCCCCTCCGCCTCCCTCCCCCCCGCAACAGCCCCAGCTCCGCCTCCCTCCCACCGCCGCAGCCCCCTAGCTCCCCTCCCTTGCCGATGAGACCCCCTTTCGTTCGTTCAACAAAAAGAAGAAAGAGACAACCGTGGATCGTTCGCGGGGAAGGCGGACTGCAGGCCTTGCCTGCAGTCATGTCTTCACTTTGGACTACAGGCAAGCCCTGCAGTCACTGTAGGTAAAAAAGAGAGAAAAGATTGTCAATCGAGGACTGCATGCAAGCCCTGCAGTCCTCGATTGACAGGAGCGAGGTGGCCCTTAGTGTTTTCAAAATGGCAAACTTGTAATTTTTTTAAAGTTTTAATTTGGTGGCCCTTAGTAAAAAGGGGGTGGCCTTTAACATTTGCCTAAATTTATAGGTCATTATTGATTTTTTTATAATTTTCGTAATTTTTTCAGCACTTGTGAATAGCGACGGACTAGCAACGAAAAATGAACATTTATTTCAAATTTTATAATCAGTTATTATTCAGTCGTCCATCCGTCGCTAACACAGCGACAATTTGCATCTGTCGCTGAGGTCCATCATATTTAACAGTATTTTGTAGAATAATAATCTCGAAGTCCATGCATGAATCTCAAGGTTAATTATAATTACGTGACAAAAATAAAACCGAAAGTTAATCCGAACAACTGATTTAAAGTTAATTTCGAAGCAAATCAATTTTATTTCTCCTGCTGTTCTAGTTATTATTTGTTGTGGAAGCTCCTAGTATGTTATCCCAAATGTCAAGCATTTCGAGAACAATTTGGCACATTGTCAAAAGAGAGTAATAGTGAATCACACAAATATGCATCAAATATTCAATCAAACCACAAATACAATTTGCTTCCACAATAACATTTAATTAGCTAGCAATTTCCGCTCATTTCCTTTTTTTCCGGTGCAAAGAAAAGACATCTTTCTATTCACAACAAGCAAGGAGGTATCCTATTACATCACTAATGCATATGGATTAATATTTATAAAACGTGCAATGCAACCAATATAATTTGAGTTACGAAAAGGACATTAGTTATTACAATAACTTTGTTAAAACTCAGAGTTTGTTTGATGTTACTAATTAATGAAAGAGACTTTCCATGGTCCAATAAAAAAAGACAATACTAAATTGATTAAGCTAGACATATTCTTGTTCTCCTTCCTAGGAGCGGGATTAAACATTCTCTTTATCCTCTTGCTCTTTTCTGCTAATGTTATATTTGATCATTCTCCACTAATCGTGTTGAAATTTGGATAATATTACAAAATAAAATCTTCGTATTTTAGTAGACTTGGTTGATGAAGAATGAATTGTTAGTCCCGAAGTAATCTAAGGATAGTAGAGATCCAAGGAAGACAAGAGTTTTCGCATGATACACTACAAGGGAAAAAAAAAACCATTTTACAACGTTGTAAAAGGACTTTTACAACGTTTAATAGAAGGTTATTATATCCAGGGTTATAAATGGGAGAGTATTTTCCACAACATTTGTTTGAACGTTGTGAAAACGTTGTAGAAGTCCTTCCCACAATAGTTTGCAAACATTGTTCAAATTTATAAAATATGAAAAAAAAAATCATTCTACAACATTTCCAAGTATTGTAAAAATACCTTCATTTTATTTTTATTTTTTTTGAAAAAAAGTAGCCTTTATTGAATATCCAATTTAATCAACAGGAATAGGAAAAGGGAATTGCGGGATGTCTACAGCAAGCTGCTGGAGAATGCACTCCGGAGGGGTAAGAAAAGAAATAGAAAGTTTGCAATGTAGAGCATATCTTGCAAGACTGTACGCTACTTGATTTCCTGATCTTCGAACGGACATAAATTTGGTGCACATAGAAGCTGGGATATCCTTCTTGATAGACTGGACGAGGTCGAGCATTCTCCAAGGGATGAGGTTTGGCTCGCCTTGAACAGTCCTTTGTGCCGTGATGCTGTCACCTTCGATAATCACCTCTGTTGTAGGGAAGAGCAAAGACAATTGATAGCCTAACTTAATGGCATAGATCTCGGCCAAAAGACTGCAGTCAGCGAATGAGATTGGCGAAATGTAACAAAATTTAGCACCAAGGAAGCTGCCAGACGAATCTCTCGCAACTGCGGATGCTGCAATCGCCGACGATTCAGTGGCCCCATCAACATTGATTTTGATGGACCTCTCCACCGGAGGGCTCCAACTGTAGGGGATGGTCGGGTTATCTGGAGGATCCAGTATTGGCTCCTTGGTTGCTCGATGACCCTTGTCATATTTGTCATAAATGATATTGGCTAGAAGGATGATGCGGGGGATGGAAGGGGCAATATGGCGGAAGATACAATCAGCTCTAGCTTCCAATATTGTCCAGATAAGGGAAGCACCAAGCCGGAAGGTCTCTTGAGCATTATCGTCTTGCAACCAAAGGTGTAGCAGCTCATGTATATCAAAATGGTTCTCCACCCGGAGTCCGATAGGACTAGCAAACCAGACCGCGCGCGTTGTTTGACAGTGAAGGAAAAGATGGTTAGTATCCTCCTCGTGAAGAAGGCAGAAGGGGCACAACGGGTTGGTGAGTGGTAGACGATGATGTATTGCTGAAAGAAGGGGGAGGGCGACATTCAGGAGTCTCCAAATGAAGACCTAGATGCGCGGGGATATGGTCTTCATTTTCCAAAGGTGCTTCCAAGACAGGTGGTGGACGGAGGTGGATGAACTGCAAGGAGTCACACGACGAATGCTCTCATAGAGGGATTTGGAGGAGAACGCTCCTGTCTTGGAGCTGGTCCAGATAATTGCATCTTATCCCTCAGCGCTGTTGAAATTGATAGGGGCAATTGCCCTTACCTCCATTGGCGAAAATAGAGAGTTGAGTAATGGGATATTCCAGCTATTGGTGTCGAGGTCCATAAGTTCTTGGACGAGAGTCGGGTGGCCAGAAGCGGAGTTGCGCATCTGAACTCTGTGGCCGGGGTTTTGGGCACCCAAGGATCGTCATTGATGTTCACCCACCCTCCGTTAATCCTCCAACAAATCTTTCCTTCGAGTAATGTACGAGCACTGAGAATACTAGCCCACGCAGGAGACATGCTTCTTCGCTTGGTAATGGACCATATCGATCTATTCTGTAGATAGACGCCTCTGAGAAGACGCACCCAAAGTAGATCCGTCTTGGTAAGGAAGGTCCACAAGAGTTTCCCGATTAGGGAGTCGTTAACCCACGACGGGTTTCTGAACCCCAATCCGCCCTCTAGCTTCGGCTTGGAGAAGTTCGTCCATGCAGAGAAATGAAGACGCCTGGTAGTAGTGTCATGCCCCTACCAGAATGATCGTTGGTACTTCCCCAAAGCCTGAGTAATGCCGACAGGGATTTTGTGTGTGGATATGGAATACACAGGGATGGAAGCCAGTGTAGAATTGATGAGGACAGATCTCCCTGCGTGTGACAGTAATTTGCTTTCCACCCTTGAAGACGGGAACGATATTTGTCTAGTAAGTCATTATAGGATGAAAGTCGACATGCTGATAGGAGGAGAGGCTAACCCAAATAAGTGGCAGCGCCGTTCATAAATAAAGTCTGAGGATGGAGGCTAGGGAATGCTGCTCATTGGCTGAAACATGTTTGCTAAAATAAATGCTAGACTTCTCGAAATTGATCTGCTGTCCTGACCAAGAAGAGAAAAGATCGAGCATGTCGCGTATATTCCTGAAGGACGATGGACAGGCCTTGCCAAATATTAGAGTGTCATCGGCGAAGAGAAGATGAGTAATGGAAGGGGAGTATTGGTTGATACGGATGCCATGGAGAAGGTCCTCCTGTTCATATCTGTAGAAGAGTTGGGAGAGGACTTCAGAGCATAGAATAAATATAAATAGAGACATCGGACAGCCTTGTCTGATTCCCTTCCTGGGTGTAAAGTATCCTTCTGGAGATCCGTTGATTAGTATTGAGAACGACGACGAAGTAATACAGTTCATAATGAGGGAGTTCGTATGGCCTTGTATTCCTATCCCATGTAGAACACTTTTGATGAATGGCCAAGCAAGACGGTCATATGCCTTAGCCATGTCGATCTTTAATGCAAATGAATTTTTCTTCTTCGGGAAAGACTTCATTGCATGAAATAACTCCTAGGCTATTATAATGTTGTCAGAGATTAGGCGACCCGGAACGAAAGCATTCTGGAAAGGGGAGATCAGCCTATCCATGAGGGGCCTAAGATGCGCCGTAAGAATTTTGGTAATAACCTTTTATGAAGTATTGCAGAGGGATATCGGCCTAAAGTCCGTCGGAGTCGAAGGAGACGCTCGCTTCGGAATGAGAGCAAGATATGTGTGGTTGATGGAGGGGAGTAGATGCCCAGTTGAGAAGAAATTTTGAACCAACTTGGTCAGGTCTTCGCTAACCACGTGCCAGCATTTCTGATAGAACGCCGCTGGGAATCCGTCAGGACCCGGGGTCTTGAATGCCCCCATACTTTTGATTGTTCTATGCACTTCATCAATATCGGGTATCCGAACCAAATTATCGTTATCCGCAGCTGAGAGTGGGTTAGAGGACACGACAAAGGAGGAGTCCATAGGTATGGAATCGTCTGATCCAAAGAGAGCAGTAAAATGGTTGATAATAGTACTAGCAATCATACCTTGGTCGGATGTCCAGATTCCATTCGGCAACTGTAGAGATCTTATCTCATTTTTTTGTCTCCTGTTGGTGGCACGAACATGAAAATAATTGGAGTTTCTATCGCCATATTGTAACCATTTGTATTCGGCTCTTTGCTTCCACTAGGCTTCGTTGAGAAGATGGAGATCATTGAGTTCAGCGATGGTGTCCTTCTCATTTTGTAATGTTTCGGCCGTAATGCTCTTCGATTGGATAGAGAGAAGGAGCTGTTGGAGGGAGGCTATACGTGCATTAATGTTCCCGCAGGTGGCTCGGCTCCATCTTTGAAGGTGGTGCATAGTTGCTGTCAGATGATGAAGGAATTTGCTCTTAAAACATGCCTTAGCCCCTTCCCAAGCAGAAGAAACAACATGAGGAAAGGAAGGCTTCGACATCCACAATGCTTCAAACCGCATAGGTTGCTTCTTTCGGGGTAGGCGATTGTGGGTGTTGAGGAGTATGGGGGCATGATCACTATTATAGTACGAAAGTATGGAGACAGTGGAGTGGTGGAAGAGACAGCACCATCAGGGTTCCCAAACGCCCGGTCAAGCCGCTCTTGAATGTGGTACGAGGGACATCGCCCGTTGGACCATGTGTACGCTGGGCCAATACAGCCAAGATCAATGAGGCGACAATTATCGATCATCTGATTGAAAGCAGCCATCGAACGGGGGTTGAACCCTCTCCCTTCAACTTTCTCGTAGGCTTTGCGTATGGAGTTGAAATCACCAATACAATACCATGGCACAAGGAAGGAGGATGAAAGAGTCTTTATGGTTTCCCACAATTGAATCCTCTCTTTCTGTCTGGGACAGCCATACACACATAGCAGGTTCCAGGCGGAGGATGTCTCGGTTTGTTTTATAGAGAAGAGAATGAGGTTGGTAGAAGAGAAGGAGACAGAAGCATCTATAGAGTCATTCCATCTGATCCACAGACCGTCGGAGTGGCCGATGAGCGGGAAGGAGAAAACATTAGGGTATCCTAGGTGGGGGAGGACGAGGGAAGTGTAGTGTGGAGAAGAGATAAATTTGGAGATGAAGAAGATGGAGGGGCGGGTGGCGGAGAGGAATGCACGAAGAGTTTGGACTGTCGAGGCATTCCTCGCCCCTCGACAGTTCCAGGACAGAACTAACATGGCTCGTGCGGCTGTTGGAGGTCAGTCGCCACGACCTTTGACATATTGGAGTAATGAGAGGTGGATTGTGAGCTTCTCTTGGGAGGTCTAGGATTCTTCTGAGGTGATCCGCATCGTTTGGGGGGTTGATTAGTGGGTTGGCTGGAAGGAAAAGAGTAATGGGCCATGCGGGCTCTCCTCTTCCAGGAAGATTTAAGTGGAGGATGAGGCATGTTATTGTTCACCGAAGGCGGAAAGGAAGAGGGAGAGGGGGGAATTCTACAACAGGTTCATTGCCAAAGTTCATAGGTGGAGAGTGGTGGAGTAGTGGAGGCTCGGAATAAATTGAGGGGGGACTAGGACCCTGAGAAGCATCACTATGTGCCATGGCCGATGGGCACTCAATCACGGATATAGAGGAGGATACTGTTGAAGAGAAATTTGAGAGAATAGGATCACCAGATGTCCCTCTCATGTTTTGATTGCCTGGGGATAGCTGTGCTTGGAGGCTTGATGGCAAGACTTGATTGCTGGGCGAGGATTCCTCATAATCTGTGTCCATGATATCCGGGTGGTTCCCACCCGGGGGGGGAGTGAATCTTTGACGAGGGATATATGGGAGGTAGGATCATAATTGTTAAGATTTGATATTATAAGGCGGGGATACGGGGGAATAACTGGCATGACACGTGGAATCCCCCATATGTGAGGGGGTTGATACTTCGACAGCTGGAGTTGATTTGGTGGATTAGGAGTGTTGCCACGTGGCCATGACCCTTCGGGATTCTGAGGAGCAGGGGATAAAGTGGATCCGGGAAGGGGGGCTGGCGACGCCTCAGCCGTCAGAGGTGCAGTATGGGCGGAGTTATCTCGGTGTAAACTCGCAGTTGAGTTCCTGCAGGAAACGGGTGGGGAAGAACTGCTCTAAAGTCTTCTTCTTTGATACGAGGTTGAAGGAGGTCAGTGATCCTTGCCACTTCTTCCTCAGTCCAGTCATCGCCAATCATAGCTTTCAGAGAGTCCTTCTCCTTACAAGCGGAGAAGGAGTGTCCCACCTTCGCACAGAAAGAACAAAAGCGATGAAGGCGCTCATACTTGAGGGCAATCTCTCCCAGCGAGACTCCGTCTATAAGGGTGGAGATGCTTTTCTTCAGTGGTTTGGTGATGTCGATGAGGACTTTTATGTGGGAAAATGTCTTCCACTTAGATTCCTCCTCTGGAGAACAAGGTCGGGGTACTCCAATGGCCTCTGCTAGCCTGAATATGGCCTTACAATTCAAAAATTTTGGTGGAACACGATGGAGTTGGACGAAAAAATTGGCAAACTGGAATTGGTGTTCTTCTGGCAGTTTCTCCCGATAACATCGCTCCAGTGCTAGCAGATCCTTGTTGATGCTCCAGGGTGCATCCAATATGATTTGCTCTACCGACGACGGCGAGTCGAGTCTGACAAAAAATGAGCCCGACTTCGAATATAGGTCTGAGACCTGGATCGGATTCCTTATCTTCTAAATTTTTGGAAGGATAGAGGAGAAGGACGGGCATGATATGCTTCGTGAGGAGAAATATTTAATGGCAAGGGTGGAGGCCCAGTGCTCGGCTACCTCGCTCTCCCTTGCCGTTAGAGAAATCGCCGTGGTTGATTTTTGGAAGGAGAACAGGGAGGCCATCTTATCGACAACCTCCTTATAGGTGGCCATGGAGGAAACCCAGGATGGAAGCGTGGGGGAAGGAGAGGGGGCGGCATTCTTGGGGAGAAGAAGGAGGGAAGGAGAGATTGAAACCCTAGGGGTTTGAGAGATCGCCCAGAGAGAGCGAAACCCTAGGGGTTTCGGAAAAATGTGTGAAGACTCAATAAGTATTGTAAAAATACTTTTTAAAACGTATTGCTAGTATTATAATTATAATTTCAACAACGTTTACCGCTGTAGTAGAAATAATATCTATCGCGTAATGAATATATTTTATACAACAACTTTTAAAAAATGTTGTATATATTATTCAATTACGTTCGCCAAATGTTGTAAATATTATTTATATGTGGTAATTGTAATATAAATAATAATTTAGAAGTAATGTAAATGAAGTTTACAACGTTTAGAAAAGTTGTTAAAATGTTATCTTACAACGGTTTTTAAACGTTGTCGATTGTATTTCGATTTAAAAATAAAATAAAATTTATAACTAAAAATAAATTGATTACAATACAAATATATGATTAATTACTTTCAGTTCAAATGTGCCACACCCATTTTACTAGGTCCAAATTGATCAGACGCTTTGTGATCACTAGCTCTTCATAAGACAACTGCAAGTAGCAGTAAAGGCAGAATGAGTTCTCGCGGTGATATCATCTATCCTAACTCATTAGCATCATCTTCACTTTATCGACAATCTTGCTCACGGGGGAAAATAGCTCATAGTCATCGTCGAAGGACTATACACTTCCCACTACTTATCGCTAATGACATGCCTACTGATATGTGCCAGGAAAATTTGAAGATTAGCTTTCGAAGCTTGTAGAAAAGTACTAAGTAGAAAGTACTAACTAGATTTCATTGGAAGTTGAATATATTATACGGACACGAGAAAATAGTATCAATTATCTATATATGCCCACATTTGTGCAAACAAGGGAATATGTATGTATCTATTTGAAAATATCTATATCACTTATGTGCATCATGTCTAGACAGTAGATAAACATACATTTGTAAAGGAAAGAGTAGATATTGATATATATATATATATATATATATATATATATATATATATATATATATATATATATATATATATATATATTCACTATTCCGGTATAGCTTTCATGTTTCACTATGTGCAGAGATGTCTAAGAAGATCTGATCACAACATTGCATGCCTATAAATATATGCAACATTGCCTATAAATTTGTACTCTCCACCACATTAATAGGAAAAACCATTCAGTTGAGCCAACTTATCAACAAGCACATTTTTTATGCCAAAAATAATAGTTAATGATGGTAAAACCATTAATATAAATAAAAAAATTAACAGTAGATCCTATCAATTATCTGAACTCACAACTACATACTTCCTAAATTCTTAATTTAATGGGGGAAATGTCATAAAATAAAAGGACTCCTGAAAGTCATTGAATTATACCTATATATTGCACAAGGAAATGCCAGTACATCTCAGGAGATAATCAAACAAATTGAAAGAGATAAAAATTGATATATTAAAATACCAGATTGGATTGCATAGTATGCCCTTGTATGTGGGTACAAACAGTAGGAAGAACCTAGAAGAAATAAGCAAAATATTTCCGATTAACCACACTTTTCAAGCATGCAGCAGTAAAGGGACAAAAACAGGCAACTCATTACTTTGCACTGCAACAAGAAGAAATAGCTGAGAGCCTTTAAATATTGGAAATAGCTCTAAAGGACTAATCTTTAAGAATTATTGATACTTCCTACATGATGTTCTTTTCGCACCCACGACACTCTGGAAATATGAGTAGTCAGATGTACACTTGATATTTCAATCAAGAAAAAAAAAACTGCCTATGACAATAGCATTAGTTCAAATGACTGGCAAAGAATATATGGTAAGGGAAAATTACGTGCCAAGAGGAATGCCAACACCTAGAAAGCATTCTGCAAAGGACAATTTATTGATTTTGTTGCTTATCTGGCATAATAAGTGTTGGTGTTTTTTGTCTTTAGACTAGGAAAGATAGTCCCACATCGGCTACACCAAATGATAAGTAACTCAATATAATGTATTGCTTGTGTTGAGGTGTGCACATGAGGTGTAATAGGGCAGAAGTGTGTGCCATGTGGGAATATTTTCCTAGAAGAAAAAAGGATTAATTCTGACAATGATGTAAGTTGATTTAGTTGATCGGACTCGGACTCCAGGATGCCTCGTGCATGCACGGTCGTGTGTTCGGGGGGGGGGGTAAGCGTAGGCTAGCACTCGACTATGTTGATTGTGGGATGATATAAAACATCAAACTCTATTTTAGATTATTGGTATTTTAGTCCCACATCGGATAGGAGAGATGGTGAAGTCTCACTCCACTCTATAAATAGAGACCCCTGACCTCCTTTCTAAGATGCACCAAGAAGAGAGTTAAAGGAGTCCGTAAAGTCCAGGAAGCCCGTTCAAGTCTCAAATATTGACTGACGAGCGTTCTAGAAGTTTTCTAGAACTTGATGGTTCCTGAAAGCGGAACGTATATAGGCGAATCTTGCTTTGAGCAACGGTGATCTAATCACCCCAGCAAAGCTGCCTTTCACTTTCTTCTTTGTTTCACTTCTTCTCTAATCTAATCAGAAACCTCTTGTAGGCTTTCGTCGCTGCTGCTGCTAGCAACTCGATTTGTACCTTCCTAAAAGAAGCTCTACATTCGTTTGTTGTTGTAACGAAATCTTTTTAGATTTTCGTTTTCCATAATCCACCAAGGATCTCTGTAGTGCACCTTCTTTGAAGTGATGCTACGAAACGTTGTTGCTATTTTAACAACTATTTCATTTGTCAGTTTTCCATAAAAAATTATGCCTCGGAAATAACAATCTCAAAGCAAGATTTATATTCGATGGAAAAAAATCGTGCAAACCTTCTCAACACAAGTTTTAACAAACTTGAGAAGTTTGACGGGAACCATTACAACATCTGGAAGAGAAAGATCAGCCTTAATCTTCAACTCGTGAGCGTTGAATACGTGTTGACAGATCCTTAGCCTTTAGGTCCAGAAGGTCAAAATGCTCGAAGGGTCGCTAAGGCCACTGCTCTACAATCCAAGTGGATGAGAGATAACAATCTTTGCAAGTTGCTTATCTTAAAACTCTATGGAAGACTCTCTGGCAGAGTCATACAGCAAGACGGTCCTTGCTAAGGACGTCTAGGAGTCTGTAGAGGATCTCTACAAGGCAGATGAAAACAGGAACAAGATCCAAATGACTAAAATGGTCTGGAATATGCGATTTTAGGACGATAAGATGATGTTGCCTCAAGTTAAAGAGTTTCTCAAGTTACATCAGAAACTTGAGGATGACGGCATACCTTTGTCGTTGCATTTGTCGTCGGGGGCATTGTCGCTAAGCTTCCGCCTAAGTGGAGAAATTTCATTACGAACTTGTACCACAAGAAGATGAAGGTGGATCTTGAATGCCTCTTGAACTGGATTCATGTTAAAGACGAGCTAAGGACTCTCACCAGCTATAGGTGAAGTCAGCACAATTCAAGCCAAAGACCTAAGGGCGATGGTACTTGCTTCAACTATGGCAAGAAGGGTCACTTCAAGAAGGATTGCAGGACCATGCCCAAACCCAAATAGCAGGTATGACTAAACTTGGTTATTTTGATTACTTAACTTGGTTACTATTGTTTCACATGTTGAGTTATCTAGCGTGGTAGCTGACTAGGGGTCTAATACTAGTGCATCTGACTATGTGTGCTCTCGAAGGAGCTGTTCACCAAGGATGAGTCGTGTTATGACGAAGGTCTCAATGGTGAACATGTACCTAGCAGAGTATCTGAAGATCGAGACAGTGGTTATGAACCACCGACAAGGATACTGGAATACATGTTACACGTACCAGAGATTTTCAAAGATCTGATCTCTGGAAGTCTGTTATCTGATACAGACTTGAAAGATGGTCATTCATACTAGCCAAGATGGTAATTTTTTTGGCGAGAAACATGCTTCAAAAAGATGTTCGGTGCTGAAGGGATGTTCGAACTTCTGCTGATGGCGATGAAGTTACTTTATTGAATGGACTGAGAGTTGTTCTATAATAGAAGCTGTCACGACCCGCACCCGCTATAAGGGCACGTGTACGTGACAACGCCCAGCCCTCACCGAAAAAATGGCGTGGAACGCTGTAGGTTTTCTACTCTAACAACAGTTTATATATATATCAAAAACTTGTCGAGAATATGGTCAACTCCGAATGGAGGACAAGCAATGAATATATATGAGTGCTCAATCATAACTCTAAGATGATAAAGTTAAGACTGAAAGATAAAGACAATAAGACGATAAAATATAACCTGTCAAGTCCAAACACAAATAATATACAAGTCCAAGTCTCTAATACAATCCAAAATGTAATACAGTCTCAAAAGTAACTGGAGACAAGGTCCAGTACAAAAGACCTACTCTAACTAAGCAATAGGTAAAGTCTCGTCAGGCGGAGCTAAGCCCTGCGGGACCAAGTCTAAGCCCACTACGTCATCCGGACCGTAGTAGGTACTACAATCTCCCTCATCTGCATCTGTAATATTTTGTCAACATATCCAGTCAGGATGGAACGAGTACATATATCTCATAACTGATCTCAAGATAGAATAAAAGCTATAAGACTGTAAATAGAGCATATACAATGAAATCATGGAGTGTACATAAATGTATCATGGCATGGTAAGATGTAGAGCTAGAGCTAGAACAAGAGAGTAGAACAGAATCATGGTATGTACACAAATCAAGGTAAGCCATATGTCCAGTGTGTGTGAGTAGTAGTTTCAACTTGTGATCGGCTTGGGTACTTGTCAAGAACTGGCCTGGCAAGTCATATGTGCGGTATATGACTCACACTGTTCGGGAATGCGGGATGGATCTGATCACAGGCATACGCTACTACTCCCCCTACCCCAACAGGTAGAATGGATCCAAACAGGACACGTCACTACACAGGATTCTAATGAGAAGGTAGCGAACCTTCTCTAGAATCAGTGACCATATATTGAGCAAGAGCTACAAGGAAGCTTGCACAATACATCCCAACCTAAGAAGGAGAAATATCTCTCGTCGGGATCCAGGAATACCAAACCGTGAGAACCATGTGTCAGGAATAAGCATATCTACACTAATTACATGAATTATAACAGTTATCATAAATTGGAAATAAGTTATCAGAGAATGTACTCGCCTGTAAGATGATAAAATATGTCAACCGGATCCACTGCAGTGTCTCGAGGACTTATAGAGAACAAGACGTATCAATACTATGTTTAGGAAGTAAAGTTAAATTAAATTAAATCCTATTAAGTCATTCTAGGTCAAGACAAGCCTAGTTAGGTCAACCTTGGTCGTGGGAGAACATTGGAAGTCAATCTGAATCAAACTAGGTCGAAAGTTAACTTACAGTTGACTTTTGGTCAACGGGTCAACTCTGGTCAACTCTAGGTCAACCTTAGGTCACTAGTGACTAACAGTTAACTTTTGGTCAACTGTCCAAGTTTAATGAAATTTGGGACTAAATTGGGTAAAGTGTTGACCCATAGTTAACTTTCGGTCTAAAAAGTCAACCGTGGTCAACCGAGGTCAAGACTAGGTCTAGGCGACTATTTCTAATCATTACCAACCCTCACAAACCATATCCAAGTCCATCTTGGAATTCGAAACTCAAATCTTGGCCGTAGGCTAATATCCTAATTTACCCTTTATAAAGGTAAATTTCTAGCCTAGGTGAATACCAAGTCTACGCTTGGTATTTCGACCCGTGCTCCCTAGGGTAGTATGATACTAGCCTATACGTTTATTACCTACCAAAATACCTAGGTAGAGTGGACGTCTAGTCCATCATACGGCCTATTGCCGATATCTTGAATAAATCAAGATACGTAATGGTACGGCGTGATACCGTCACCCTACAACCCCAATTTCAACTCGGGAGCCTATCCGCAAAGTCTAATTCACGTATTCTCGGTCTCCCCCAAGTTTCATCTCATTCCGACACTCGGAGCTCCGTTTTACCCTCTAACTCGAACTCCTCTAAATCCTATTCTTCTAATTCTTCTCATTCTAATTCTTCTTCCTAACTTCTTCCTTACTTCTTCTAATTCTTCTAACTTCTTCTAATTCTTCTAACTTCTTCTAATTCTCTTCTTCTCTTCCTACTTCTTCTAATTCTCTTCTTCTCTTCCTTACTAATTTTCCTATTCTAATTCCCTCTTCTTCAAATTCTTTCCTTCTCATTATTCTTTTCCTCTTCTTACTTCTAACTTCTTCTAATTTCCTATTCTCTCATTCTTCTTACTCTACTCATCATTTCCCTCTCTATATATATCTATCTATATCTATATATATAAATATCTATATATATATATACATATATATATAGATAGGAGGGTTTAAGGTGGTAAAAGGAGCTAAGGGGGGGATATTGCTCCTGCAGCTGCTGCTAGTGCCATTGCTACTACTGCTGCAATCAACTGCTGCTGCTGCTGCCTTCAGTTGCTGCTGCAGCTGATACTGCCACTGCTACTGCTGCATTCTTATTCTCTTCATCTCTTCTACTTCTCCTCCTACTCTTCTCTCTCTCTCTCTCTCTCTATATATATATATATATATATATATATATATATATATATATATATATATATATATACCTATCTAGATATCTATATATCTATCTATCTATATATCAATCTGTAACACCCAGTTTTCCATATGAGAGTAATTTTGTCATTTTGTAATTATAATTATTATTTATTTATATTTAATTCATATTATGATTGTTGGTTTTTTTTAATCTTTTTAAACTATTTAAAATCATGACTTGTGATTAGGATATTTTATTTATAATTTCTAGTTTGAGGGTATTTTGTAATTTTTGGGGTTATTTGAATTTATTAGAATTTATTTGAATTTATGGGAATTTTTAGGATTTATTTTGGAATTGTTTGGACTAGATTGATTTTGGCTAGTTTGGACCCATGTAGACCAACCTAGGAACTAACCCTAGTTAGTATGAGCTTGGTTAGGATTTATGACTCTAGTCTAACCTAGTCTAATCTTTGGTTTGGTCATTAGAACTTAATTAGCAATAGAAATTAGAAAGCCATAAGTCATGGCTTATGATTTAGAGTCCTTTAATCAAATCAACATAGCCTATGTAGCTTGGCCCAAAGCCCAAATTAGCAAACCCTAGTCCCTAGCCTTGGCCGGCCACTAGGTCAGCCCCCCCTATAAAACCTCTCCGAGAAATTAGGGCTAGCCTCTCTCTTAGGGTTTATTCAAGGTTTTAAAAAGAGGTGAGTTCCATCTTCCAAATTCATATAAAATCAATTTTAAATCCTTTTTCCCTCAAACAAATTGCAATAGGACCTAAATCTATTGTTCTTGCTGTTGGTATTAAGTTTTCACGGGGAGGAATCAATTTGGAGAACTTTTGGTGGTTTGAGGAATCATTTCATTGGGGCTTTTTGAGAGCTTGTTCACATATATGTATAATACCTTCCTTTGCTCCTAAATTCTGTTAAAAATCATTTTAGGAATGCCCTAGCCCTAACCTAATAGTAGGATAGGCTAACCCTAGGTTTTGGACCCATTTCGTGTCCATATCGGACACGTATCAGGGGATTGTTTAAGGTGTTCGACGAAATGTCTCAAAGGACATTCCAGTCGAGTTTTTGGAATCTATTTGAATAGGAAATTAGCCCTAGGTGTCACTTAGAGGGTCCCAGTGTCGTGTGATGATTTCTGTGTCGTGTCGAGTCGTGGGGGACACGGGAACATGCGGGTGCGAGTGCGTGCGCACGGCACTGTAGCTCCCCTGCTACTCGGGGGCTACTGCGCGCAGGATATGCCACCTCGACACGTGGAAATTTACACGAAGCATGGGGCATTGTCTGACACGAGGCTCGCAAAGTTTTAGGAGTCCTCGTGTCGTGTCGGACACGTATTTCCGTGTGCACGGGGATACACTGTGTGCGTGTGTGTTCTAAAATTGTATTATAATGTTTAATTATTTTTAAATGTTTTTAAATGATGTTTTAATGATTAATTAGATTCTAAATATCATGTTTAATCTCTGTTATTATAGGGTTACATATTTGTTTGGGTTTAATGTGGAATTTTGGCTCGAATTGGTTTGAACTGTAAAATTTCTGATACATACAATTCTAGTTTTTCAAACCCATTTAATTCCCCATTTGTTTAAGCTTGTTTACTGATTTTTGTCCCTACATGTTACATATCATGTTAACTAGGTGTATGGCCTTCATGTTAGGCTTTGGAATGTGTAGAATGGGATTTAGTGTTCAAGTTGGATCAACTCTTATGAACTGAATTTTTACATTCCTTGCTACCTGAGATTAAGTTCAAATTTTGAGAATTCAATGTGTTCACTGTTGCTTCCCTTAAGACTGAAATGAGACCTTAAACCTGGAATGTTAATGTACATTGATTTCCTTTTGGTATTGATTACTGAGTTCTGTATTTTTGAAACAGATTTCCTTTCCCAACTGTTGATCCTGGTCTAATTGCTTTTATCATTGATAGTTCTTCCTACATGTTGTTTTCATATATTAATGAACATTTAGATTCATATAGGCTTTGGAAATGGTTATGGGGTATTAGTTTGGTCTGATTACTTCAACTGTTATTACTGATATGAGAACTGAGATTTAGTTTTAAAACATGAGAATGGTTTTAAACCATGTTGTTACATTGTAAACTGATTTCATTCCCTTTCATTTGGTTCTTGAACCTGAGAATGGGGTATCCATTACCTGAGTTCCAGTTTTCCTTTTTGGACTGTCACTTTACTGATTCATTTCCATTGTTTACCTATGTTGTATTAACTTGGTTTAGAAATGTTGTTTCCAGTTTCCTATTTGATTGAACTGTGGACTGATTTATGGGTGATGATAACTGGAAGGGTAGTTGATTAATTAGTATTTGTTTGGACTGTTTCATGTATTATTTGAGTTGGGCTTGAGGCTTGGTTGTCTCTTCACTGTTTTTCTCTCACACCATCACACCCTTGTCACATACACACACATCCACTTGCACAGTTATGGCCCACTGTTTCAGGTTTTGTATTCACTGTCCTCTTGACAGTCACTCTCACTCTCTAGTCTATGACACACACACACACACACACACACACACCTATATACTCATGTGCTTTCTCCCCTCTCTCCCTACCTATGTATATATATATAATATATGCTTTGTGACATTTATAAGTTTCCTATATATGGGTATATTTGTTTTGTATAGGTATTGTTTGATATGGTGTTTATAAAGATGTATCTAGTAGGCTATAGGATAGATATATTAGTTTCCTATAAATATAATGAGTGTATGTGCCTATATATATATTTAGATATATAGAGTAGGGGGGATACCTTTTGATGCAAGGTATTATACATATATGTGTTATGTATAGATAGCCTATGGGTATTGATTAGCTATAGAGGATGTCTTGGTAGATGTGTTATGGTAAATTAGTCATGGTTTAACCTAGAATACTCTTGTCAGACCTAGATTTGACTATTTGACTTAGGTTTGACTTTAGGGTTGACCAGAGTTGACCAAGAGTTGACTTTGGTCTAGATTGACCTAGTTTCATGTAGAATGCATTAAATTGCATCGTATTATCATTGTAGACTCATAGTGTCTTGTGCTGTTCTGATTAGGAGCCAGACACCACTCCTTGGACAGTACGTTTCATATTGGACACTCAGATACAGGAGAGTACATTCTCTGATCATTTTATATCATGCTTAGAATTATTTCCTGCATTAGATTACTTTACTTGTACTGTCACGTTGGTCACACGGATTGGTACAATATGGATCCCTTCTTGCGATGTTATCCTTAGGGAGCATCGGGTACTCTATGTTCTGTGCGTTTCACTTACATGGCGTATCACTATGCTTCGTTGATTCTTCGATTACTTGCGACATATACTCTTATGATCACAGAGTCTTCCTGGAATCCTTATCCCATTTATGGGTATACTATGTACCACCCTTCGGGGGCTTACCACCCTTCGGGGGCTGTACATAGAATCATAACATAACCTGGTTGGATCCTTGTGTATTGATTAGGGGTACGGGGGAGTAGAAGTGGACATGTGAATAATACACCAGTAGTATCTTATCAGAATCATTCCGTAGTGTCTTATCAGAATCATCCCATGCCATTTACATGTCCATGTTGTACTCTGACTCACTAGCCGCATGTTAGCTCTTTATTTATAGTAGATATTTCTATTACAGCTTTCTCTCTCTGTTTACATACTGTACTTCTTTCAGTACTCGTATCTTACTCTACTGCATGTTTATATTTTCTAACCTGCTATGAATTGTTGAGATGTACTGTGCTCGCTCCTGTCCTGACTGGACCTGTTGAAATATTACAGAGGACGAGGGGGAGGCCTGCTTGGACACTTTCTACGGGGCAGCCTTAGATGACACTTGCAAGTTGGACCTTCAGGAGGACCCAGCTCTAGCTGAGGATATCACCCTGATTGCCTAGTCTAGATTAGTTGGGCTTATCTCCTTTTATGTAGTCATGAGACATGTTTTAGCTAGACTTTATTTGGAGTTCAGAGTTGTATATATTCTTTCATCATGTATCTGAGACCTTGTACCGCTGGATATTGCTGGGATTATCTTAGACTACTTTTCACCTATTTATTTCCTTGAGTTCTATTTTATATCGTGCTATCTCTTCCTTAGATGTGATTGAATTTTACTGCTATGTCACCCCCATTCAGGGAGTTTAAACTGTTTAGATATATATATTGTTAGATGTATGTTGACCTAGAACAGCATTCTACCGCCGACACTGTGGGGTAGGCTGGGCGTTGTTACGTTCTCGTACCCTCACAGTGGGTGCGGGTCGTGATACGTTTTTAGTGGTGGCCCATGCAGGTCAAGACTAGAAGTGTAGTGGCATTCGAACTAGAGTATCACTACAGCCTGCAGTAGGATTAGGATTATTTTTGAAGTACTCAATCACATTAGGAAAAACTCTTAACTGGATCCCTGCCATCTAAATTCCTGATACTTCCTTGAATAACTGTCCTCCCTTGAATTATTATTTCTCTCTCAGTATTGATTCCTTGTTTGATCTGTCTTCAGGATGGTTATGGAGACACGATCTCTTCGTCTCGATCAGGAAGATACCACTGAGTGGTCTACCACCCCTCGTCCTGATCAGCAGGGCCCCGAGACTGCAGTTCCTGATATGCCAGCTCAGGCTGGGATATCTGCAGCTTATGGGAGTGCACCTCTTCCTACTCCGAGACTTTCTCCTGTCGTCCCGAACGTTCTTCAGCAGCAGTCGCCATCAGGATCAGAGGATGTGGCACGGTTGTTCTCCTTATTCCAGCAGATAGTAGAAACTCAGCGGCAACTGTTGTTCAAGAGGGGACGGGACGCTCATGGTACCAGCAGCAGCGGAGGACAGGCCAAGAGGCCCCTTGTGCAGATCCAGCAGACGCAGACACCAGTCGGGGTTCAGCAGGCGCAGCATCAGTATCAGGGTCAGGACCCGAAGGCGATCAGTTGTCCCTACTGCAAGAAGCCGGGACACATCTGGGAGCAGTTCCAGGGTCAGGGCCATCAGCAGGGACGGCAGCATCCCAGACGGTATCAGGCACCCAGGCAGCAGACAATCAGTTGTCCCTACTGCAAGAAACCGGGGCATGGATGGGGTGAGTGCAGGAAGAGATTGGGCAGGTGCCTACTTTGTGGAGCAGCGGACCACCAGCTGAGGGAGTGTTCCCAGTACACAGGCAGAGCAGCACAAAGAGCAGCACCAGGAGGAGGAGCCAAGGCTCCGGTAGGTCAGCAGCGGGGACCGTTATCGACGTAGCAGCAGAGGTACATGCAGCATCAGCAGCAGACCAGGGGAGGCCAGCAAGAGCGAGTTTTTGTCAGGACAATCGAGGATGCTCAGGCCGTTGGAGATCTAGCTGCAGGTTCCGTTCTTTTCATTCCATTTTTGAAATTGCCTCTTATTACAGCCTTGAAATTTTGATTCCCTCTGTTCCTTGTTGATTGGTCAAATTTTGTCCTATTGTTCTTGTGTTATGTTTGATTTTCTTCTGAGATGGATCATATGGGCTAGGTCACCCAGTTATAGAATCTAGAATCTTCGCTAGTTGTGTTAGCTGGCATAGTGAGGACATATAGTCAGATTTAGGACGTATTTCTCGGGTGTAGGAATTTAAGGTTTTCGCTGCCAAGCATGCGGCAATGCAAAAATTTTAAATACCATGATTCTAGAAGTATGTGCCTTGGTCAAGGACTCTGTGATTATCGTAGCCTTGCTCACTAACATGACGAAGACTCTGAGTAACATGATTTTGGACAGACGCATATGATTATCAGATTTTGTCTTGAGAAGGTTTCAACATATCATCTCTATCATACCCTTCCATTATTTTTTTTTAAAAATTGTTTTCCATCATCAAATAACTTGGGAGTAGGGATATTTAGTTGTAGAGCTTATTCATATGTAGTTCTTTCATAGTGTAATGATGTGATGGCTTGTAGAGTGTCTGCACCCTAGAGATGATAGTTAGCATTGGTATTAGAATAGTAACCTATGGTAGATGATTTTCTTGTTATTATAATACCAACCAGTTACATATAGAATGTTAATATGCCTTACAGCCTTGATGATTGTTATTATTTTCCTTACCTTTTTCCAGTGAGGCACCCACGACCAGAGCCTGCCCTTGGGTATAGTTGTAGTTTACCTAAGACTGAGAGGCCTATAAACATATTGATTACAGATGGTATTGGCATATGGGTTATGGGCTTGGTTGGTATCTATAGGTCATTGTCATATAGGATTATTGACATGTTGTTAGCCTATATTGGTCCACTCCCTATTTTAGTAGGTTCTCTTCTGTTGAGTTCAGTCATATTGATCAACCTTTATAGGCAGTTTGCAGCCTCTTCACTAGATACCATATCCTCTTAGTTCAACTTGTATAAGTTGTTCACTGTACTCAAATTCCTACCATGTTGCATCATAGGTTTCACTGGACCATAGTTCAGACCCTAATTATTGACTCACCAATATAACCATCAACCCCTCACCATATTTTGCATATCAGGAGAATTAGTATCATGCATGCTAGAGGCCTGTACTCACCATTTGGGGCAGTTCACTGTTCTGTCCCAATACACCTTACAGTATCTGACCCCTTTAGTGGAGTGCTAGGCATGTGGTAGGGAGTGTATGTTTTAGACCCTGAGTAGAGTTGAGGTGATGAGGGTTAATATATATAGTTGTATATTTATGTAATGTATTGTGATTGGTACGTAGCCTGCACTCATTGTAGTATACTGCCTATTGTATTCCCTGTACACAAGTTTGGTTCACTTCTTTCAGACCACTGTTTTGCATATAGTTAGTTCAGCTAGATAGAGAGGGGAGCCCAGGTTGATCTAGAGGCATGTTTCAGTCACCATATAGGTTTTCCTTCACTTTGACTATATAGGTGGACCCAAATGTCCTATCTTTTAACTCATGATCTCAGTCCCCTTGGCATCCTTCCCTTTTGCCTATAATGATGTTCCAGACCATTCATCCTTAGCCTAGTCCTAAGCATTTATTTCAGTCCCTTATAAGTTTAGTCTGCCTTAACCCTTGGTTGATCAGTCATATATGTATATAGATGATATACTTAGGATATATGAGGTGGGTTGTTGTTCTTGAGCATATATATATGTGGTATTAGGATTGGTGTGCTTAGCTTGTAGGTCCTTAGTTATGGGTGACTCGATAGGATTGAGAAGTTAAGTGCTAGACTATTATAGAGTTCTCTTTTGCTAAATTCTAGTTGCCAACACTTAGGTAGCTGGCAGAGGTAAAGTCCTAAGAAGATGACCAAGCACTAGGATGTTGAGAAATTGACTAGTGATTGACCTTGACTATGTTGACCAAGATAGGGATGCGACCATCTTAATTTCGAGGACGAAATTTTTATAAGGTGGGTAGGATTGTAACACCCAGTTTTCCATATGAGGGTAATTTTGTCATTTTGTAATTATAATTATAATTTATTTATATTTAATTCATATTATGATTGTTGGTGTTTTTTTAATATTTTTAAACTATTTAAAATTATGACTTATGATTAGGGTATTTTATTTATCATTTCTAGTTTGAGGGTATTTTGTCATTTTTGGGATTTTTTGAATTTATTAGAATTTATTTGAATTTATGAGAATTTTTAGGATTTATTTTGGAATTGTTTGGACTAGATTGATTTTGGCTAGTTTGGACCCATGTAGACCAACCTAGGAACTAACCCTAGTTAGTATGAGCTTGGTTAGGATTTATGACTCTAGTCTAACCTAGCCTAATCTTTGGTTTGGTCATTAGAACTTAATTAGCAATAGAAATTAGAAAGCCATAAGTCATGGCTTATGATTTAGAGTCCTTTAATCAAATCAACATAGCCTATGTAACTTGGCCCAAAGCCCAAATTAGCAAACCCTAGTACCTAGCCTTGGCCGGCCACTAGGTCAGCCCCCCTATAAAACCTCTCCTAGAAATTCGGGCCAGCCTCTCTCTTAGGGTTTATTCAAGGTTTTAGAAAGATGTGAGTTCCATCTTCCAAATTCATGTAAAATCAATTTTAAATCTTTTTTCCCTCAAACAAATTGCAATAGGACCTAAATCCATTGTTCTTGCTGTTGGTATTAAGTTTTCACAGGGAGGAATCAATTTGGAGAACTTTTGGTGGTTTGAGGAATCATTTCATTGGGGCTTTTTGAGAGCTTGTTCACATATAGGTATAATCCCTTCCTTTGCTCCTAAATTTTGTTAAAAATCATTTTAGGAATGCCCTAGACCTAACCTAACAGTAGGCTAGGCTAACCCTAGGTTTTGGACCCATTTCGTGTCCATATCGGACACGTATCAGGGGATTATTTAAGGTGTTCGACGAAATATCTCAAAGGACATTCCAGTCGAGTTTTTGGAATCTATTTGAATAGGAAATTAGCCCTAGGTGTCGCTTAGAGGGTCCCAGTGTCGTGTGATGATTTCTGTGTCGTGTCGCGTCGTGGGGGACACGGGAACACGCTGGTACGGGTGCGTGCGCGCGGCACTGTAGCTCCCCTGCTACTCGGGGGCTACTGCGCGCAGGATACGCCACCTCGACACGTGGAAATAGACACGAAGCATGGGGTACTGTCTGACACGAGGCTCGTAAAGTTTTACGAGTCCTCGTGTCGTGTCGGACACATATTTCCGTGTGCACGGGACACACTGTGTGCGTGTGTGTTCTGAAATTGTATTCTGATGTTTAATCATTTTTAAATGTTTTTAAATAATGTTTTAATGATTAATTAGATTCTAAATATCATGTTTAATCTCTGTTATTATAGGGTTACATATTTGTTTGGGGTTAATGTGAAATTTTGGCTCGAATTGGTTTGAACTGTAAAATTTTTGATACATACAATTCCAGTTTTTCAAACCCATTTAATTCCCCATTTGTTGAAGCTTGTTTACTGATTATTGTCCCTACATGTTACATATCATGTTAACTAGGTGTATGGCCTTCAAGTTAGGCTTTGGAATGTGTAGAATGGGATTTAGTGTTCAAGTTGGATCAACTCTTATGAACTGAATTTTTACATTCCTTGCTACCTGAGATTAAGTTCAAATTTTGAGAATTCAATGTGTTCACTGTTGCTTCCCTTAAGACTGAAATGAGACCTTAAATCGGAAATGTTACTGTACATTGATTCCCTTTTGGTATTGATTACTGAGTTCTGTATTTTAAAACAGATTTTCTTTCCCAACTGTTGATCCTGGTCTAATTGCTTTTATCATTGATACTTCTTCCTACATGTTGTTTTCATATATTAATGAACATTTAGATTCATATAGGCTTTGGAAATGGTTATGGGGTATTAGTTTGGTCTGATTACTTCAACTGTTATTAATGATATGAGAACTGAGATTTAGTTTTAAAACCTGAGAATAGTTTTAAACCATGTTGTTACATTGTAAACTGATTTCATTCCCTTTCATTTGGTTCTTGAACCTGAGAACGGGGTATCCATTACCTGAGTTCCAGTTTTCCTTTTTGGACTGTCACTTTACTGATTCATTTCTATTGTTTACCTATGTTGTATTAACTTGGTTTAGAAATGTTGTTTCCAGTTTCCTATTTGATTGAACTGTGGACTGATTTATGGGTGATGATAACTGGAAAGGTAGTTGATTAATTAGTATTTGTTTGGACTATTTCATGTATTATTTGAGTTGGGCTTGAGGCTTGGTTGTCTCTTCACTGTTTTCCTCTCACACCATCACACCCTTGTCACACACACACACATCCACTTGCACAGTTATGGCCCACTGTTTCAGGTTTTGTATTCACTGTCCTCTTAACAGTCACTCTCACTCTCTAGTCTATGACACATACACACACACACCTATATACTCATGTGCTTTCTCCCCTCTCTCCCTACCTATGTATATATATAATATATGCTTTATGACATTTATAAGTTTCCTATATATGGGTATATTTGTTTTGTATAGGTATTGTATGATATGGTGTTTGTAAAGATGTATCTAGTAGGCTATAGGATAGATATATTAGTTTCCTATAAATATAATGAGTGTATGTGCCTATATATATTTAGATATATAGAGTAGGGGGGATACCTTTTGATGCAAGGTATTATACATATATGTGTTATGTATAGACAGCCTATGGGTATTGATTAGCTATAGAGGATGTCTTGGTAGATGTGTTATGGTAAATTAGTCATGGTTTAACCTAGAATAATCTTGTCAGACCTAGATTTGACTATTTGACTTAGGTTTGACTTTAGGGTTGACCAGAGTTGACCAAGAGTTGACTTTGGTCTAGATTGACCTAGTTTCATGTAGAATGCATTAAATTGTATCGTATTATCATTGTATACTCATAGTGACTTGTGCTGTTCTGATTAGGAGCCAGATACCACTCCTTGGACAGTACGTTTCATATTGGACACTCAGATACAGGCGAGTACATTCTCTGATCATTTCATATCCTGTTTAGAATTATTTCCTGCATTAGATTACTTTACTTGTACTGTCACGTTGGTCACACGGATTAGTACTATATGGATCCCTTTTTGAGATGTTATCCTTAGGGAGCATCGGGTACTCTATGTTCTGTGCGTTTCACTTACATGGCGTATCACTCTGCTTCGTTGATTCTTCGATTACTTCTGACATATACTCTTATGATCACAGAGTCTTCCTGGAATCCTTATCCCATTTATGGGTCTACTATGTACCACCCTTCGGGGGCTTACCACCCTTCGGGGGCTGTATATGGAATCATAACATAACCTGGTTGGATCCTTGTGTATTGATTGGGGGTACGGGGGAGTAGAAGTGGACATGTGAATAATACACCAGTAGTATCTTATCAGAATCATTCCGTAGTGTCTTATCAGAATCATCCCATGCCATTTACATGTCCATGTTGTACTCTGACTCACTAGCCACATGTTAGCTCTTTATTTATAGTAGATATTTCTATTACAGCTTTCTCTCTCTGTTTACATACTGCACTTCTTTCAGTACTCGTATCTTACTCTACTGCATGTTTATATTTTCTAACCTGCTATGAATTGTTGAGATGTACTGTGCTCGCTCCTGTCCTGACTGGACCTGGTGAAATATTACAGAGGACAAGGAGGAGGCCTGCCTGGACACTTTCTACGGGGCAGCCTTAGATGACACTTGCGAGTTGGACCTTCAGGAGGACCCAGCTCTAGCTGAGGATATCACCCTGATTGCCTAGTCTAGATTAGTTGTGCTTATCTTCTTTTATGTAGTCATGAGACATGTTTTAGCTAGACTTTATTTGGAGTTCAGAGTTGTATATATTCTTTCATCCTGTATCTGAGACCTTGTACTGCTGGATATTGCTGGGATTATCTTAGACTACTTTTTATCTATTTATTTCCTTGAGTTCTATTTTATATCGTGCTATCTCTTCCTTAGATGTGATTGAGTTTTACTGCTATGTCACCCCCATTCGGGGAGTATAAACTGTTTAGATATATATATTGTTAGATGTATGTTGACCTAGGACAGCGTTCTACCGCCGATACTGCGGCGTAGGCTGGGCGTTGTTACGTTCTCGTACCCTCACAGTGGGTGCGGATCGTGATAAGTTTTTAGTGGTGGCCCATGCAGGTCAAGACTAGAAGTGTAGTAGTATTCGAACTAGAGTATCACTACAGCCTGCAGTAGGATTAGGATTATTTTTGAAGTACTCAATCACATTAGGAAAAACTCTTAACTGTCCTCCCTTGAATTATTATTTCTCTCTCAGTATTGATTCCTTGTTTGATCTGTCTTCAGGATGGTTATGGAGACACGATCTCTTCGTCTCGATCAGAAAGATACCACTGAGTGGTCTACCACCCCTCGTTCTGATCAGCAGGGCCCCGAGACTGCAGTTCCTGTTATGCCAGCTCAGGCTGGGATATCTGCAGCTTATGGGAGTGCACCTCTTCCTACTCTGAGACTGTCTCCTGTCGTCCCGAACGTTCTTCAGGAGCAGTCACCATCAGGATCAGAGGATGTGGCACGGTTGTTCTCCTTATTCCAGCAGATAGTGGAAACTCAGCGGCAACAGTTGTTCAAGAGGGGACGGGACGCTCATGGTACCAGCAGCAGCGGAGGCTAGGCCAAGAGGCCCCATGTGCAGATCCAGCAGATTCAGACACCAGTGGGGGTTCAGCAGGCGCAGCATCAGTATCAGGGTCAGGACCCGAAGGCGATCAGTTGTCCCTACTGTAAGAATCCGGGACACATCTGGGAGCAGTTCCAGGGTTAGGGCCATCAGCAGGGACGGCAGCAACCCAGACGGTATCAGGCACCCAGGCAGCAGACAATCAGTTGTCCCTACTACAAGAAACTGGGGCATAGATGGGGTGAGTGCAGGAAGAGGCTGGGTAGGTGCCTACTGTCACGACCCGCACCCTGTATAGGGGCACGAGAAGTGGGTACGTCCAGCCTACGCCACAGTGTCGGCGGTAGAATGCTGTCCTAGGTCAATCATCTAACAATATAAAAGTACCTGTACAGTTTATACTCTCCGAATGGAGGTGACAAACAGAATACAATCTCAATCACATCTAGGTAGAAGAATGAAAGATAGATAGATAGACAGTAACTCAAAGAGAACAGTAGAATAGATGAAATAAGTCTAAGTGTCTAGGATACATAACATCCATAATGTCAACTCATAATACAATAAGTCTAAGAGTCTATATATCTCAACATCTCAAAATACAACTCAGAATGTGAGACAAAAAGATAATATGAAAAAGACTGTCTATCTAAGCTAGCCTAGACTACTGGGGCAACATCCTCGGCTGCAGGTGGATCCTGCTGAGGGTCCACAACATAAGTATCATCTAGTCCTGCTCCATAATAGGTAGACACCAGGGCCTCATCCTCATCCTCTGTAATATTTTCAACAGGTCCAGTCAGGAGAGGAACGTGCACAATACATCTCACGCAGTTCATATCAGGTTAGGAAATACGATACAGGCAATAGAGTAAGATGCAGGAAATGCTGAAAGGAAATATACGCTGTAAAAGAGATAGCTTGTAAAGGAAATATCTACTGTATATAGAGAACTGTAAGTAGCTAGTGATGTAGAGTACAAGATAAGCATGTGAATGGCTAGAATTTATACATGATTACACTACTGAGTTTTTACATGATTACACTACTTTGGAATTATTCACATGTCTACTTCTACTCCCCCGTTTCCCCAATCAATACACAAGGATCTAGACAAGTTATGTTATTATACATGATTACTTCACATGAGGCTCATAAATGAGTATACGTGAAGTTATACATGAGGACTCAGTGAACATAAGAGTACATGATCACATGAGTATACATGCATGATGGAAGCACATGAGTACATGATGAAAGTGAAACACACGTAACATGAACTACCCAATGCTCCCGAGGGGAATAACATATCATGTAAAGATCCATATAGTACCAATCCGTGTTACCAACGTGACAGCATCAAGTAAAGTAATCTAGAGCGAGAAGTAAAGCCTGAACAAGTATGAAACGGTCAGAGAATGTACTTGCCTGATAACTGAATGTCTGAAGAGGATATACTGCCTGAGGAGAGGTGTCTGGCTCCTAATCAGAGCAATACAAGTCACAATGTATCCACAATGGTAAAAATAAAGTATACAATGCATACTACATGATTCTAGGTCAATCTGGTCAAAAGTCAACTCTTGGTCAATATTCTAATCAAACTAGTCAAATACTAGTCAACATGATCAATCTGGGTCAAGTCTAGGTCAATCTTAGACTAACTAAGGTTTTGGGTCAAACAAAGACTAGTCAGCAAGGTAATCAGGTTAATCTTGACTAATGGTCAACTTCTAGTCAATCTCTAAGGCTAACACAATCATGACACAACTCTTAAGTACTCCACTTAACCCCATACATATCTTAATCTACATAGGGCTATCTATATAACCCATGGTCAAACATAATCAATTAGTTAGGGTTTAGTCAACTTAGTCAACTAGTCCTTTTAAAACTATCCAAGACAAATCCATGTCAATTTGGTCAAGTGTGACCCATGGTTGACTTTGGTCAACAATGGTCAACATTTTGGTCAACCTAGGTCTAGTAGGCCTAATGGTCTACTTCTAACTCATTGGCCATAGGCCATAGGCTAGTAACTAGATTCCATAGGCTAATACCATATAGGTATCTACCTTATACAATATATATATATGACTTACATATATATATATACAATATACTACTTAGGCCTATAGGCTATGTGTCATAGGTTTCCATATAAACCTATATCTAGAAAGTCATACATATATATATATATATATATCTATATATATAGATATACGTAATTCTATCTACTACCCATATACATGAATATATGTATACCCTATATATAATACAATCACACTCACATATATATATATAATGACACTATGTATAATCTAATACAATATATATATATATATATATATATATATATATATATATATATATATATATATATATATATATATATATATATATATATATATATATACAAACATATATATGATTCATATATATATATATGAATCATATATATATATATATACAAACATATATATGATTCATATATATAGAGAGGGAAGTGAGATAGAGTGAGAGAGAGTTAATAGAGAACAGTGAGAGAGAGAGGGAGAGACTGAACACACTGTCACAGGGGGGGGTTTCAGGTTTCTGAAATCCAGAAACACACACACACCCCACACACACTGTACACATACATACATATATATGTATATATATACATAACTACATATATACATATATATATATATATATCCTCAAATTCCTCCTACACACACACACATTTATATATACACTACGTATATATACACTGAAAACACCCCAATACATGTATAAATCATAACAAAAATAGTTTTAAAATTCAATTTTGAAAACTGGAAATATATCCCAAATCTGGAAATAAGTCACTGTGCATAGGAAACATGGTAAACCCTTGTACACACACCAACACGAGCTAAGACTCGAACCCAAGGGTTGGTAATCGAGCCCCAACATGTGTACGTGTCGTGTGTGTCCATGGGAGTGCACCACGACACGACACGGCTTGTTCAAGTGTTCATAAACCCGATCGGGTAAACACAGACACTGTGCAGTGTCACAGCGTCGTGCACGTGTTCGCGTGTGTGCAGGACACGACACACACATCCACGTGTCTCGTGGTCATGCACACGTGTAGCCCACATATAGGGCTACACGATCGACATACTGTTACATGTCCACGTGTCCAACAGTGTCGACACGAGACCCGTATCAGTCGAGTTTTCTCGACTGATACACGTGGTTTACACTGCGTCGTACAGAGATGCACACGCCTCGTAGACACGACACGAGCCACGTGGGGCCTCGTGGTCATGCCCACGTGTAGCCCACGTGTTGGGATACACACTCGTGTCACCACGAGGTGTCCACGACTCGTGTCCACGTGATACGAAGGCCGTATCCGTGAAGAAAACATGCGCGTGCACTGTCAGTGTGTGTCCAGTGCGAGTGAGTTTTCTCACTCGACACGACACAAAAAGCCGTGAGATTTTGGGGGCATGTTCGCAGACATTGCCCCCTCGTGTCCACCAATTTTGGCGTGTCCACGTGCTCTGTGCAGTGAGCACGAAGGGTGTGGTAGCAGGGCATGCACGCGTGTGCTCGTGCAGTGGGTTCATGTCCATTTTGGATACGGACACAGCACGAAAACGTGCTCAGTCCACTTGGGTTGTAACCTACAAGTCTAGGGCTACACAAAAATGTAATTTGTTTTGGAAAAACACAAAAACCAATCTTTTGTGGCATTTCATCAAACAAGGGTTTATAGCCTAGGATACGTGTCCGATACGGACACCAAACCAACTCTAATTTTCACCAAACTTAGCCTACAGTTGGGGTATACCTATATGCATGCATTTATGAAGAAAAATCAGGGTATTAACTAGGTTTATGGGTATTTACCTATTTGAGTGAAAACTCAAGAAAACACCAAGTAGGGGGTGTCCTCTTCTCTTGGTGATGCCCAAAGCTCCACAAATCCTTGATAGCAGGCCCTAACTAGTACCCTCTAGTATAGGGGAGTCCAATGCAAGAAACTAGAGGTGATTTGGATCAAAAATGATCAAGTTATCAAGGTTTGAAGAAAAAGGAATTTTGTAGGATTTAATTCATGTAAAATGGTCATGAATGAATACAATGGGTTAATATAGGATGGTGGCTGCTAGGGGGGTGTCTTGGCCGGCCATGGCAAGGGGGGGTGTCTTGGCCTTTCCTTCATGGTGAAGGTAAGGACTTTCATGCCTAGGTTTGGATATTTTGAGTAATTCATGCAAAATATCACATGTAGAAATATCTAGATATTTATCCTACTTTAATCAAAGACTAATATCTATCCTCAAGCCTCTAGGTTAGTAGCTAATCTCTAGATTAGTGCTAAACTAGGTTAGGGACTAACATGACACTAATCAATAATTAAATAATAATAAAAGCACATAAATCCAAATAATTCTAAATAAATCCTAAAAAATTACCAAAATACCCCTTTAGGCTAAAAAGTCCTGATTTGATGTTCTAAGCCTATGGCTAAGCTCACATGGTCATGGCAACTTCTAGTTTAAGGAATAACTAGGGTTTACACTAAGTGATACTAACAAAATCACAAAGTCATAAGTCTTGACTTTGAAAATAGTTTTAATTAAATAAAAATCACCAAAAATCCTATCATGACTAAAATACCACTAATAAATAATAAAAATAATAAATTTTCAAAAATACCCCAATTTCAGAAAACTGGGTGTTACAAGTCTACCCACCTTAAAATAATTTCGTCCTCAAAATTTAGATGGTCGTACTCCTCCTAGGTCAAACCTCCAATAATCAGGGTCGAAGCTACTACCTAGCAACATACAAGGTCAACAAGCAAAATATGGGTAGTAGGCCTATACTGGGTCATGTCCAAAAATTGGCTGGTAGTTTTTGGTCATAAGGTATCCTTAATTCAAATCGAAAAGTAACTCCATGGGGTAAATCAGGATGGAGCCTCGGGTCAGGAAAATCGTACTAAGCAAATGAAGCACACGATGGTATGCCTGAGTGGGACACTAAGGTCATGGGTGTAGAGTGTCATGTCTAGGTCATGTATGTGAAATTAGTTTTGAGAAAACAACTAGTCTTGTGCTCCTAATTTAAAAGTCACGGTAATGTGCCTACGATGATCATAATTTAGAGTGGGAAAAGTCTATGTTACCTAAATTGAACCAGAAATTATGATGCAATAGTGGTACCAAGGGGATAGGTTAAATGGGACAGTCTGTGGTCTCATCTAGGTGCACTAGTCATTCTAGATCAAGACTGTCCTATGGTATCAAAACGTACAAGCAATCTAGGGTGTCCTAATTGGGAAGGTAAGGGAACAACAATCATCAAGGCTATAGGGCCGTCTACCATCCTATATGAAAATTTGTCATTAACAAGTAAGTGAGAAATCATTAAAAGTTATTATTCCATAAAGTGGTAAAAGAAAATTGAAAATTTAGGCACAAACAATCACAAATAGATTTTAGTCTTGACACGATCTAAGTTGATCAGTTTCAGGATAAATCGAGATTTGGGCAAGGTGGAAAATTAATGAAATCAAGTATGAGCACGAGCATCCAATGATGAAGATCCAGGTCATGATTAAATTTAATTTAACTGGATACGAATACAAGGTTCATAGGCGATAAAATAATTCCAAGGAGAATTGTCAAGGCTATTGCGGATAAGATTCTAGGACAAGTTTAACTATGTCTCCATCCACGTAGATTAATATATGAAAAAGCGAACCAAAATGCAATAGGTTGATCAGACCATCATGCGCCGTTTTTGATTAGATAATATGTTAGTGGGTGTATACCCAATAAAATATATCATGATCAAGCTCGAAAAGGATAAGCTTGTAAAAACTAAGGATAAATTTATAGCATAAGATATAAGTAAGGGTGGAAATGATGAAAGAAAATACATAGTCCAAGATCCTTAACCAATCGGGTCAAGCATTCAAGATAAGGTACAAGGTTAAGTATTTAAGGATTCAAGCAGAACACCATCACATGCCAGGTCGAAAGAATTGAGCCAAGGTGGATCTCTAATTGAAATAAGAATTAATTTAGTATCATGGTAGAGGTTATAGTTTAGCTATTTGACCAGAAATCATATCAAAGAAATAGAGTACAAGGAGACGGGTTTTAGTGGGACATGGAATACCTAGATGAAGGTAGGCTAGTCTTGGTCTTACATGTGAAATTTGTTGGGAGGTAACAGCTAGTATTATACTCTGAATATCTAAGTCACGGTAAAGGACGTCCAATGATCTAGAATAGAAAGTGAAAGTTCAAGACGTGATAATTGATGCAAAAATTAAAGAAGATCAAATTAACCCATGGAATAAAATTAATTAGGAATCTAGTAAATAATTTAGGAACACAGTCCTAGGGATAGATAGGCTACTAGATGAATATAGTTAGGGTTCGATAAATCAAAGGTCAAGGTTAGAAGGTCTCAGTAAGGTCTTGATTTGAGGAAATGTCGAGTAAGTCAGGTTTGGGATACAGTCACATAGTTTGGTAGAAAGAGTTTAAACAAGATGCAGAAAATAGAGGAGACAGTTCATTTCAAGGGAAAGCAATTAGCAAGAGAATTAGATGGCAAGAAACAGATGAGAGTTTTCTCATAAATGTGATTGAGTACCTTAAAATAAAATATATTAATCTAACACAAAAAAATTAAAATCAACAACTATAAAAATTTCAAAATCATCTACTAACACCAGGATTCAAAGTTCTACAGTGAATCCTCCAAAATCAAATTCAATCAAGGGAAAAGGAGTTTAAATCGTAATTCAAAATGAGATTCTCAAGGGTCATCCCAGAAATCTCTCAAGATATCCTAACAATAATTGAGTATCCTCTCTCACTAAGCCTATTCCTCAAATCCTATCGCAGGCTGTAGTGATACTCTAGTTCGAATATCACTACATAAACTCGACCTGCATGGGCCACCACTAAAAACGTGTCACGACCCGCACCCTGTATAGGGGCACGAGAAGTGGGTACGTCCAGCCTACGCCGTAGTGTCGGCGGTAGAATGCTATCCTAGGTCAATCATCTAACAATATAAAAGTACCTGTACAGTTTATACTCTCCGAATGGAGGTGACAAACAGAATACAATCTCAATCACATCTAGGTAGAAGAATGAAAGATAGATAGATAGACAGTAACTCAAAGAGAACAGTAGAATAGATGAAATAAGTCTAAGTGTCTAGGATACATAACATCCAGAATGTCAACTCATAATACAATAAGTCTAAGAGTCTATATATCTCAACATCTCAAAATACAACTCAGAATGTGAGACAAAAAGATAATATGAAAAAGACTGTCTAGCTAAGCTAGCCTAGACTACTGGGGCAACATCCTCGGCTGCAGGTGGATCCTGCTGAGGGTCCACAACATAAGTATCATCTAGTCCTGCTCCATAATAGGTAGACACCAGGGCCTCATCCTCATCCTCTGTAATATTTTCAACAGGTCCAGTCAGGATAGGAACGAGCACAATACATCTCATGCAGTTCATATCAGGTTAGGAAATACGATACAGGCAATAGAGTAAGATACAGGAAATGCTGAAAGGAAATATACGCTATAAAAGAGATAGCTTGTAAAGGAAATATCTACTGTATATAGAGAACTGTAAGTGGCTAGTGATGTAGAGTACAAGATAAGCATATGAATGGCTAGAATTTATACATGATTACACTACTGAGTTTGTACATGATTACACTACTTTGGAATTATTCACATGTCTACTTCTACTCCCCCGTTTCCCCAATCAATACACAAGGATCTAGACAAGTTACGTTATTATACATGATTACTTCACATGAGGCTCATAAAAGAGTATACGTAAAGTTATACATAAGGGCTCAGTGAACATGAGAGTACATGATCACATGAGTATACATGCATGATGGAAGCACATGAGTACATGATGAAAGTGAAACACACGTAACATGAAGTACCCGATGCTCCCGAGGGGAATAACATCTCATGTAAAGATCCATATAGTACCAATCCGTGTTACCAACGTGACTGCATCAAGTAAAGTAATCTAGAGCGAGAAGTAAAGCCTGAACAAGTATGAAACGGTCAGAGAATGTACTCACCTGATAACTGAATGTCTGAAGAGGATATACTGCCTGAGGAGAGGTGTCTGGCTCCTAATCAGAGCAATACAAGTGACAATGTATCCACAATAGTAAAAATAAAGTATACAATGCATACTACAAGATTCTAGGTCAATCTGGTCAAAAGTCAACTCTTGGTCAACATTCTAATCAAACTAGTCAAATACTAGTCAACATGATCAATCTGGGTCAAGTCTAGGTCAAACTTAGACTAACTAAGGTTTTGGGTCAAACAAAGACTAGTCGGCAAGGTAATCAGGTTAATCTTGACTAATGGTCAACTTCTAGTCAATCTCTAAGGCTAACACAATCATGACATAACTCTTAAGTACTCCACTTAACCCCATACATATCTTAATCTACATAGGGCTATCTATATAACCCATGGTCAAACATAATCAATTAGTTAGGGTTTAGTCAACTTAGTCAACTACTCCTTTTAAAACTATCCAAGTCAAATCCATGTCAATTTGGTCAAGTTTGACCCATGGTTGACTTTGGTCAACAATGGTCAACATTTTGGTCAACCTAGGTCTAGTAGGCCTAATGGTCTACTTCTAACTCATTGGCCATAGGCCATAGGCTAGTAACTAGATTCCATAGGCTAATACCATATAGGTATCTACCTTATACAATATATATATATATGACTTACATATATATATATATACAATATACTACTTAGGCCTATAGGCTATGTGTCATAGGTTTCCATATAAACCTATATCTAGAAAGTCATATATATATATATATATATATATATATATATATATATATATATATATATATATATATAGATATACATAATTCTATCTACTACCTATATACATCAATATATGTATACCCTATATATAATACAATCACACTCACATATATATATATATAATGACACTATGTATAATCTAATACAATATATATATCAATATATGTATATATATATATATATATATATATATATATATATATATATATATATATATATACAAACATATATATGATTTATATATATAGAGAGGGAAGTGAGATAGAGTGAGAGAGATTTAATAGAGAACAGTGAGGGAGAGAGAGGGAGAGACTGAACACATGTCACAGGGGGGGGGTTTCAGGTTTCTGAAATCCAGAAACACACACACACCCCACACACACAGTACACATACATACATATATATGTATATATATACATAACTACATATATACATATATATATATATATATATATATATCCTCAAATTCCTCCTACACACACACACATTTATATATACACTACGTATATATACACTGAAAACACCCCAATACATGTATAAATCATAACAAAAATAGTTTTAAAATTCAATTTTGAAAACTGGAGCCGTAAGATTTCGGGGGCATGTTTGCAGACATTGTCCCCTCGTGTCCACCAATTTTGGCGTGTCCACGTGCTCTGTGCAGTGAGCACGAAGGGTGTGGTAGCAGGGCATGCACGCGTGTGCTCGTGCAGTGGGTTCGTGTCCATTTTGGACACGGACACAGCACAAAAATGTGCTCAGTCCACTTGGGTTGTAACCTACAAGTCTAAGGCTACACAAAAATGTAATTTGTTTTGGAAAAACACAAAAACCAATCCTTTGTGGCATTTCATCAAACAAGGGTTTATAGCCTAGGATACGTGTCCGATACGGACACCAAACCAACTCTAATTTTCACCAAACTTAGCCTACAGCTGGGGTATACCTATATGCATGCATTTATGAAGAAAAATCAGGGTATTAACTAGGTTTATGGGTATTTACCTATTTGAGTGAAAACTCAAGAAAATACCAAGTAGGGGGGTGTCCTCTTCTCTTGGTGATGCCCAAAGCTCCACAAATCCTTGATAGCAGGCCCTAACTAGTATCCTCTAGTGTAGGGGAGTCCAATGCAAGAAACTAGAGGTGATTTGGATCAAAAATGATCAAGTTATCAAGGTTTGAAGAAAAGGGAATTTTGTAGGATTTAATTCATGTAAAATGGTCATGAATGAATACAATGGGTTAATATAGGATGGTGGCTGCTAGGGGGGTGTCTTGGCCAGCCATGGCAAGGGGGGGTGTCTTGGCCTTTCCTTCATGGTGAAGGCAAGGACTTTCTTTCCTAGGTTTGGATATTTTGAGTAATTCATGCAAAATATCACATGTAGTAATATCTAGATATTTATCCTACTTTAATCAAAGACTAATATCTATCCTCAAGCCTCTAGGTCAGTAGCTAATCTCTAGATTAGTGCTAAACTAGGTTAGGGACTAACATGACACTAATCAATAATTAAATAATAATAAAAACACATAAATCCAAATAATTCTAAATAAATCCTAGAAAATTACCAAAATACCCCTTTAGGCTAAAAAGTCCTAATTTGATGTTCTAAGCCTATGGCTAAGCTCACATGGTCAGGGCAACTTCTAGTTTAAGGAATAACTAGGGTTTACACTAAGTTATACTAACAAAATCACAAAGTCATAAGTCATGACTTTGAAAATAGTTTTAATTAACTAAAAATCACCAAAAATCCTATCATGACTAAAATACCACTAATAAATAATAAAAATAATAAATTTTCAAAAATACCCCAATTTCAGAAAACTGGGTGTTACACCTACTATGTGGAGCAGCAGACCACCAGCTGAGGGAGTGTTCCCAGTACACAGGCAGAGCAGCACAAGGAGCAGCACCAGGAGGAGGAGCCAAGGCTCCGGTAGGTCAGCAGCGGGGACCGTTATCGACGCAGCAGCAGAGGTACATGCAGCATCAGCAGCAGGCCAGGGGAGGCCAGCAAGAGCGAGTTTTTGCCAGGACAGTCGAGGATGCTCAGGCCGTTGGAGATCTAGCTGCAGGTTCCGTTCTTTTGATTCTATTTTCAAAATTGCCTCTTATTACAGCCTTGAAATTTCGATTCCCTCTGTTCCTTGTTGATTGGTCAAATTTTGTCCTGTTGTTCTTGTGTTATGTTTGATTTTCTTCTGAGATGGATCATATGGGCTAGGTCACCCAGTTATGGAATCTAGAATCTTTGCTAGTCATATTAGCTGGCATAGTGAGGACATATAGTCAGATTTAGGACGTATTTCTTGGTTGTGGGAATTTAAGGTTTTCGCTGCCAAGCATGCGGCAATACAAAAATTTTAAATACCATGATTCTAGAAGTATGTGCCTTGGTCAAGGACTCTGTGATTATCGTAGCCTTGCTCACTAACATGACGAAGACTCTGAGTAACATGATTTTGGACAGACGCATATGATTATCAGATTTTGTCTTGAGAAGGTTTCAACATATCATCTCTATCATACCCTTCCATTATTTTTTTTAAAAAATTGTTTTCCATCATCAAATAACTTGGGAGTAGGGATATTTAGTTGTAGAGCTTATTCATATGTAGTTCTTTCATAGTGTAATAATGTGATGGATTATAGAGTGTCTGCAACCTAGAGATGATAGTTAGCATTGGTATTAGAATAGTAACCCATGGTAGATGATTTTCTTGTTATTATAATACCAACCAGTTACATATAGGATGTTAATATGCCTTACAGCCTTGATGATTGTTATTATTTTCCTTACCTTTTTCTATTGAGGCACCCACGACCAGAGCCTGCCCTTGGGTATAGTTGTAGTTCACTTAAGACTGAGAGGCCTATAAACATATAGATTACAGATGGTATTGGCATATGGGTTATGGGCTTGGTTGGTATCTATAGGTCATTGTCATATAGGATTATTGACATGTTGTTAGCCTATATTGGTCCACTCCCTATTTTAGTAGGTTCTTTTGTGTTGAGTTCAGTCATGTTGATCAACCTTTATAGGCAGTTTGCAGCCCCTTCACTAGATACCATGTCCTCTTAGTTCAACTTGTATAAGTTGTTCACTGTACTCAAATTCCTACCATGTTGCATCATAGGTTTCACTGGACCATAGTTCAGACCCCAATTATTGACTCACCAATATAACCATCAACCCCTCACCATATTTTGCATATCAGGAGAATTAGTATCATGCATGCTAGAGGCCTGTACTCACCATTTGGGGCAGTTCACTGTTCTGTCCCAATACACCTTACAGTATCTGACCCCTTTTGTGGAGTGCTAGGCATGTGGTAGGGAGTGTGTGTTTTAGACCCTGAGTAGAGTTGAGGTGATGAGGGTTAATATATATAGTTGTATATTTATGTAATGTATTTTGATTGGTACGTAGCCTGCACTCATTGTAGTATACTGCCTATTGTATTCCCTGTACGCAAGTTTGGTTCACTTCTTTCAGACCACTGTTTTGCATATAGTTAGTTCAACTAGATAGAGAGGGGAGCCTAGGTTGATCTAGAGGCATGTTTCAGTCACCATGTAGGTTTTCCTTCACTTTGACTATACAGGTGGACCCAAATGTCCTATCTTTTAACTCATGATCTCAGTCCCCTTGGCATCCTTCCCTTTTGCCTATAATGATGTTTCAGACCATTCATCCTTAGCCTAGTCCTAAGCATTTGTTTCAGTCCCTTATGAGTTTAGTCTGCCTTAACCCTTGGTTGATCAGTCATATATGTATATAGATGATATACGTAGGATATATGAGGTGGGTTGTTGTTCTTGAGCATATATATATGTAGTATTGGGATTGGTGTGCTTAGCTTGTAGGTCCTTAGTTATGGGTGACTCGATAGGATTGAGAAGTTAAGAGCTAGCCTATTATAGAGTTCTCTTTTGCTAAATTCTAGTTGCCAACACTTAGGTAGCTGGTAGAGATAAAGTCCTAAGAAGATGACCAAGCACTAGGATGTTGAGAAATTGACTAGTGATTGACCTTGACTGTGTTGACCAAGATACGGGTGCGACCATCTTAATTTTGAGGACGAAATTTTTATAAGGTGGGTAGGATTGTAACACCCAGTTTTCCATATGAGGGTAATTTTGTCATTTTGCAATTATAATTATAATTTATTTATATTTAATTTATATTATAATTGTTGGTTTTTTTAATCTTTTTAAACTATTTAAAATCATGACTTGTGATTAGGATATTTTATTTATCATTTCTAGAAAATATTGTCATATTTAAAAGAGAATTAACGTATTTAAAAGAGAATTAACGTATCTATCCAAGATAACTAAAAATACTGATGGATAGGAATCTTCAAATAGGAACTCCACGGCGTAGATCAGGACTCCACTGTAGAAATCTTCTTCGGATCTACTGAAATCCCCTCGCCAGAGACAACATGGCATAGGAACTCCACGCGATCCAAGAAGAACTCGCACTTGGACAGCTTACCATACAGCTGCTCCCTCCTGAGAGTCCAACACAATCCTCAGGTGCTCCTCGTGCTCCTCTGGTGTCTTCGAATAGATGAGAATGTCATCAATGAAGACCACCACGAACTTGTCAAGGTACTGATGAAATACCTTGTTCATCAAGTTCATGAATACTGTCGGGGCATTGGTCAACCCAAACGGCATGACGGTATACTCATACTGGCCATAGAGAGTCCGAAAGGCAGTTTTCGGAATGTCATCCCGCTTCACCTTCAGCTGATGGTACCCGGTACGCAAGTCGATCATCGAGAACACCCTCGCCCCGCTCAACTGGTCAAACAAGTCATCAATCCTTGGCAAAGGATACTTGTTCTTGATGGTAAGGTTGTTGAGCGCCCTGTAATCAATGCACAGACGTACCGTACCATCCTTCTTGGGGACGAAAAGAACTGGCGCGTCCCAAGGTGAAGAACTAGATCGAATAAAGCCCTTATCCTCCAGCTTGTCGACCTGTCTTTTCAGCTCCGCTAACTCACTGTTGTTGATTCTATAGACGTGCTGGGAGATAGGCTCAGCGTCCGGTACTAGGTCTATAGAAAACTAAACATCACGATCTGGCGGCATCCCGGGCAGCTCCTCGGGAAAGACATCCAAGAACTCAGCAATGAGTGGATGTGGTAACACCGGCCCTGCCAACAATGCTCCGTAGAATCCATCTTCCTGCTCCGCTGCACCCTTGGTGAACTCATACTCCGGCTGTCCCGACGGCCTAAACAGAATCCTGCCCCCTCTGCAGTCGATGCTAGCGTGGTGCATGATCAACCAGTCCATACCGAGTACCACATCGTAACTCGAAAGTGGCATTACGAGCAAACACGCACTCAGCTTCCGGCCTCTCAAAGAAACTCTCCGTCCCTTGAAAACATTATTAACTAGGATGATGCCATTTCCAGTCATAATCTTGCAAGTCCTACCAAGATACTCAGCAATGATATTGTGCCTAAGAGCAAAAGAAATATACACAAAACTGTACGTAGCACCAGAATCAAATAAGGCCAAAGCTGGAAAAGAATCGAGCAGAATAGAACCTGCGACAACATCCGCAATAGGCTCCATCTCCTCGGCTGTAAGAGTAAAGGCTCTACCCTGACCACCCCTCTGCTGGCGGTGCTGAACAAACTGCTGCTGCTGGGTCGGAAGTGGACCCCGCTGCTGAACTATCGGCACACTAGCTGGTGCCCTCTGAACAGGTACTCTCTAAGCTACTCTAGTAATACGGGGGTTCTTGGGACACTCCCGCATCTCATGCCCAGCGACACCGCAAAAGAGACACAACCCCAGCCTCCTCCTGCAGAACTCAAAGAGGTGACCGGGGTTCTTACAGAAGTGGCACGGTGGATCGTCCTGCCCCGGATACTGCTGAACCCTTTGGACAGATGCTCTTGCCTGCACCTGCTGCTGATGATACTGGAACGACTGATGCTGAAGCTGAGGGCGCTTAGCAGCCCCCGCGCTGCTACTGGCCCCTAAAAACAAATTACGGTCCCTCTTTAGCTTCAAGCCCCACTCCCTCTCCACCTTCCGAGCCTCCGCATAAACCTCTGCATATGTCGCACAGAAGGAAGGGATCAGGATCTTGATATCCCATGTCAATCCCTCCCGAAAGCGCTCTGCTCGGATCATCGGATAGCTCACCATGTACTCGGCGTATCGGCTCAGCCGGTCGAACTCCGCCGCATACTCCTCCACAGTCATACCACCCTACTGCAAGTTCTGGAACTGCCGCACTAGGCCGATCTTGTCTATGGAGAAAAAGAACGTCTCTCTGAATAGGGCCCAAAACTCAGCCCAAGTGTGGCCCTCTCCTGCAAGAGCTGGCTCATTCCGGAACCATGTCCGGGCAACATCTAACAACTGCAAGCCAACCGCCTCGACCTTTAGGTCGTCTGCCAGGCGGGAGGCCCTCATCTGACGCTCGATATCCTCGAGCCAGTCATCAGCATATATAATGCCCTCGGTCCCCTTGAAATCCCTCGGACCCAGCTTCTTGAAAGCATGGATGTCCCCGATCTTCTGCTGCTGCTGCACCTTCCTCTGTGGAGCCCCACGCTCCAGTGCCGCCAAAACCAACTTGTGTGCATCCTCCATACCCTGGCGCATGGCCTCTGTCTGCCTCATCTGTGCCTCGTGCTGGGTCCGCTGGGACTCCAGCACTTGCTGCAAGAACGCGAGCATCTTCCCCACGTCTGTGGGTAGAGAAGGCAATAGAGGAATAGCTTCCACCATCACCGGAGGAGTCCCCTGTTGAGGAGGAAGAACGCCCCCGACAGCTCCCGTCGTAGCCCCCTATACTGCGAGAAGAGCACCCACAATAACCCCAGGAACAGTCATCGAGAGCGCTGGAGGAGTACCCCCGAGGGCCCCTACTGAAGTCCCATCTGCAGGGGAAGTGACCGGAGCCTGTACGCCAGAGGTAGCAGACCTCTCCGTCTCCCCGTGCTCCTCACCGGGAGAATGAGTCATAACCATCCTAGAGACAGATTGAAAAGAAGATATCAATATGGCACATAAAGGGCAATATCAAAAGAGGACAGCTAGAATGCAGTAAATCAATATCAAAGATGGTAAGCAAGATAAGCAAGGAAAGATCCTACTGTGATTGAGTACTCTTAGCCTACTACCTCCTATGTGTAACACAGGCTCGTAGTCAACACTTCAAGACGAGTGCCGCTACGACATCGCACTAATTGCGACTTCATGACCCATATGGGCTACCACTAAAAACGTGTCACGATCCGCACCCGCTATAAAGGCACGTGTACGTGACAACGCCCAGCCCTCACCGAAAAAACGGCGTGAAACGCTGTAGGTTTTCTACTCTAACAACAGTTTATATATATATCAAAAACCTGTCGAGAATATGGTCAACTCCGAACGGAGGACAAGCAATAAATATATATGAGTGCTCAATCACAACTCTAAGATGATAAAGTAAAAACTGAAAGATAAAGACAACAAGACGATAAAATATAACCTGTCAAGTCCAAACACAAATAATATACAAGTCCAAGTCTCTAATACAATCCAAAATGTAATACAGTCTCAAAAGTAACTGGAGACAATGTCCAGTACAAAACCTACTCTAACTAAGCAATAGGTAAAGTATCGTCAGGCGGAGCTAAGCCCCGCGGTACCAAGTATAAGCCGACTACGTCATCCGGACCGTAGTAGGTACTGCAATCCCCCTCATCTGCATCTGTAATATTTTGTCAACATATCCAGTCAGGATAGAACGAGTACATATATCTCATAATAGATCTCAAGATAGAATAAAATCTATAAGACTGTAAATAGAGCATATACAATGAAATCATGGAGTGTACATAAATGTATCATGGCATGGTAAGCTGTAGAGCTAGAGCTAGAACAAGAAAGTAGAACAGAATCATGGTATGTACACAAGTCAAGGTAAGCCATATGTCCAGTGTGTGTGAGTAGTAGTTTCAACTTGTGATCAGCTTGGGTACCTATCAAGAACTGGCCTGGCAAGTCATATGTGCGGTATATGACTCATACTGTTCGGGAATACGGGATGGATCTAATTACAGGCATACGCTACAACTCCCCCTACCCCAACTGGTAGAATGGATCCAAACAGGACACGTCACTGCACGGGATTCTAATGAGAAGATAGTGAACCTTCTCTAGAATTAGTGACCATATATTGAGCAAGAGCTACAAGGGAGCTTGCACAATACATCCCAACCTAAGAAGGAGAAACATCTCTCGTCGGGATCCAGGAATACCAATCTGTGAGAACCATGTGTCAGGAATAAGCATATCTACACTAAGTACATGAATCATAACAGTTATCATAAATTGGGAATAAGTTATCAGAGAATGTACTCGCATGTAAGATGATAAAATATGTCAACCGGATCCACTGCAGTGTCTCGAGGACCTATAGAGAACAAGACGTATCAATACTATGTTTAGGAAGTAAAGTTAAATCAAATTAAATCCTATTAAGTCATTCTAGGTCAAGACAAGCCTAGTTAGGACAACCTTGGTCGTGGAAGAACATTGGAAGTCAATCCGAATCAAACTAGGTCGAAAGTTGACATACAGTTGACTTTTGGTCAACGGGTCAACTCTGGTCAACTCTAGGTCAACCCTAGGTCACTGGTGACTAACAGTTGACTTTTGGTTAACTGTCCAAGTTTAATAGAATTTGGGACTAAATTGGGTAAAGTGTTGACCCATAGTTGACTTTCGGTCTAAAAAGTCAACAGAGGTCAACCGAAGTCAAGACTAGGTCTAGGCTACTATTTCTAATCATTACCAACCCTCACAACCCATATCCAAGTCTATCTTGGACTTCGAAACTCAAATCTTGGCCGTAGGCCAATATCCTAATTTACCCTTTATAAAGGTAAATTTCTAGCCTCGGTGAATACCAAGTTAGGCTACCTACGCTTGGTATTTCGACCCGTGCTCCCTAGGGTAGTATGATACTAGCCTATACGTTCATTACCTACCAAAATACCTAGGTAGAGTGGACGTCTAGTCCATCTTACGGCCTATTGCCGATATCTTGAATAAATCAAGATACGCAAAGGTACGGCACGATACCGTCGCCCTACAACCCCGATTTCAACTCGGAAGCCTATTCGCAAAGTCTAATTCACGTATTCTCGGTCTCCCCCAAGTTTTATCTCATTCGGACACTCGAAGCTCCGTTTCACCCTCTAACTTGAACTCCTCTAAATCCTATTTTTCTAATTCTTCTCATTCTAATTCTTCTTCCTAACTTCTTCCTTACTTCTTCTAATTCTTCTAACTTCTTCTAATTCTTCTAACTTCTTCTAATTCTCTTCTTCTCTTCCTACTTCTTCTAATTCTCTTCTTCTCTTTCTTACTAATTTTCCTATTCTAATTCCCTCTTCTTCAAATTCATTCCTTCTCATTATTCTTTTCCTCTTCTTACTTCTATCTTCTTCTAATTTCCTATTCTCTCATTCTTCTTACTCTACTCATCATTTCTCTCTCTATATATATATATCTATCTATATATATATATATAAAAAAATATATATATATATATATCTATATATACATATATATAGATAGGGGGGTTTAAGGGGGTAAAAGGAGCTAAGGGGGGATATTGCTCCTGCAGCTGCTGCTAGTGCCATTGCTGCTGCTGCTGCAATCAACTGCTGCTGCTGCTGCCTTCAGCTGCTGCTGCAGCTGATACTGCCACTGCTGCTACTGTATTCTTATTCTCTTCATCTCTTCTACTTCTTCTCCTACTCTTCTCTCTCTCTCTCTCTCTATATATATATATATATATATATATATATATATATATATATATATATATATATATATGTAACATCCAGTTTTTCCAGATGAGTGTAATTTTAAAATTTTGTATTTTAATTTATTTAATTATGATATTTAAATGATAATAAGATTATTGGTTTTTTTTAATCATTTAAAACTATTTAAAGTTATGGCTTATGATTTTGGTGTTTGACTAGTGTAACCTTAGAGCCTAGTCACGTGATTAGGATGTTTGACTAGTACATTTTAGCTTTGAGGGTATTTTGGTCATTTTAGGATTTATTTGAATTTATTATGATTTCTGGAAATTTGTGTGATTTTGATATTAATTAAATATTGCTATGTGTTATGTTAGTCATGACTAGTTAAGACTTGTAGACTAACCTAGAACTAACCCTAGTTGGTGACCCTAGTCTAACTCTAGTTAACCTACTTTTAGTCATTAGAGATTAGTCTTAGGGTAGGAAGGATTACTTAAGTGAAACTATTTCATGACTTATGGCTTAAATCAATGACTTATGATTTATCAATTTTAAGACTTGTGATTAAGCCATAGGCCCATGACTTAGGCCCAAAACCAAATTAAACCCACCCTTGGCAGCCAACTTAGGGTTTCCCACCCCTATTTAATGCCTCCTTCATTTAGGGTTAGCCTCTCTTGGAAATAGATCTCAAGTTTAGAAGGAGGTAAATCCCCAACCTTAGAAATTCTTAATTAATTCATTTTAGCTCCTTTTTAGTCCTAGTCTTTTGCAATAGGATCTAATTTATGTTTATATACTGATTTTGGAGGAGCACCTCAGTTTGCATGCAATTTGGAGATTTGGAGTTTCCATTTGGAATCCCCTCTTTGAAGCTTTTCTTGAGTTTTGATACTCAATAGGTCAATCATCTAAATTCATAGTTTTTCCTGATTTCTTTGCATATAAGGTTAGGTTTTAGGGTTTCCTAGCTGTCCCCAAAATTTGGGCACAATTTGTGTCCATTTCGTGTCCGTATCGGACACGTATCATGATAGGCATACTATGTGTTTGTAGAAATGCCACATAGGAATTTATTTTCATATTTTTGAAATGTAAATAGATGGACCTGTAGATCTTGATGTGTGTATCAATGTTTGTGAAGGTGTCCTAGTGTTTTAGTGTCTTATTGTGTCAGAATTTTGGGTTGGACACGCCGTGCACACACGTACACTGTGTCCTGCATCACGGGCTCATTTTCTCTCGACACAGGACACTTTGTGTCCTAATTTTTGGTATGAGCCTAGGGGCAACGACTGTCGCCGTGCTCCCAAAGTTTGGGAGCACCTCATGGAGTGTGCATGGTGCAATCGCCCCCGTACTGGTCGCAAGAGCCACGCGCGGGCTGCTGTGCGCGCACAGTTTGCGCACTGATACACAGCTGACACGGACACGACACGCATCGTGGTCACTGTGCAGGCAGTCCTAGAGGTAGCCCTACCCCTGGCGCATGTGTACGGAAGGCCACGTGTCACCACGTGGCCTGTGTCACGCGCGGGACACGCGTGCACGCGTGCACGATAATTTCATGTGCACGGTTGGGTGTCTGTGTTCGTGCAGCTATTTGAACACGATTCGTTGCACACCCTAGTGTCCTCACATGTATAGCATCTATTACCAACCATTGGGTTGTCGTTTTGATGTGTTTTGGGATCGAAATTTCGAATTCCCTATCATTCTCTGTTTTCACTGATACTTTTCTGAATGTTAATACTGAAAATTGATTTCTGATTTTGAATTGTTTTTTTTATTAACAGTTAGATGCTTTGAATTGTAGGATTTTGATTCACCTACATGTTATGGGATAGTGTACATGATACTTGTGGGTTTGTGATGTTTTAGGGTCGAAATCTCGATTTTTCCCCGTAGGGACTGAGGCATTGATGCCATGTGACTAAAATGAGTTTTGATTCAAATTGATGTTCACTGAGTTTTTTTTTTTTTTACTAATTGGCAAAACCTGAAACTGTGGGTATGTTTGAACTCGAAATTCCCTGAGAGCACATGAGCATTGCCTTGTTCTAACTGAAGTTGATTCTTGATTTTGATTTCAAGTGTAATAGACTGATACCTGTTCAGGAACTGAAATCCTGAGTTCTAATTGTTAATTTTTACTGTTTTAATAATGATTAAATGGAGAAATAGCTCACCCATATATGTATTTAAGTAAATGAATTGTGGGATTGTGTGGGGTGTTTGATAATTGGGTTCAAATGAAGTTTTCATGTTTGATACAATAGTCTAATACAAGATAGCTGAAATGGATTTTCTGTTTTTAATTTGTTTTGTTATCTGTTAGATGTTGTTATGGTGGGATTTAGTTCACTTACATAACTGTGGATGAGGGATAGGTTACTTGATAGGTTATTTGATATTCATGAAATTTCCTCAATGTCAAAAACCTGAGTTTTGAATTTCAATTCAGTCACACATCTACACAGTTAATGGCACACACAATATGACACTGGAACTTCTGAGATTGACAGCCTTACATACTTACACACACACATGAAAATGTTTTTCCTAACACACAGGTTCCTCATTTACCTGTCACACTTTGCTAACCCCTTACTTTCTGTCACACTACACAAGCCTAAACACAATCAACACCCTATCACATCTCCTACACACACACACAATCTCATGTAAACTAAAATACAATAGTCTGTAACCCATGTACCATGCCACACCCTCACAACACTACACATATACACACACTCTTATATATACACCCACATTGCCATGTTCACTACACAACCCCATATCCTATCACATACAACTCTGTGAGCATACACCCATATGGGTTCCCTTTAGGCACACACCCACCTCATATGTTGCCCTCTCTATGTATATATGATACATATATATATGTGTGTATGTATGTCAATAAGTACATGCTAATGTTTAACCTAATGAGGATATTTAGGTGATAGTGTAAATGTAAAGGGATTTTCTATGTGTAATAGCTAATATGATTAGGCACATTTCCTTGGTATATGTGGATATCTATATACTAATATGTGAATAGTGATATATATCTATATATAGTTTTGACGTATATTGCTATGTTGTATTAGCTCATAGCATAGATAGCTATGACTCTGCAAGAGCTTATGGCCCAGTGTATGGCTAGTGCCTAGAGGATTGGGCCCATAGCCTATGGTTGACCAACCTAGACTTGTTTGACCCTAGTTGACCTAGTTTAGACTTGTTAGACCTAGTTTGACCATAGTTGACTTAGTTTGACTTCTAGGGTTGACCAGAGTTGACCAAGAGTTGACTTTGTCCTAGAGTGGCCTAGATTCATGTAGAGTGCATAGTAGAACTTCATTTTACCATTCTGGACATGTTATGACTTATGCTGTTCTAAATAGGAGCCAGACACCACTCCTCGGACAGTATTTTTATCTCGGACACTCAGATACCAGGCGAGTACATTCTCTGATCATTTCATATCCTGTTTAAAATTATTTTCCTGCTTTAAATTACTTTACATGATACTGTCACGTTGGTCACACGGATTGGTACTATATGGATCTTTTCATGAGATGTTATCCCCCTCGGGAGCATCGGATACTATATGTTTTGTGCGTTTCACGAATCATCACGTATCTCTATGCTTTCTCTGATTCATGAATCGCTTGTGACACATGTACTCTCATGTTCACAGAGCCATCATGAACCACCTTCACGTATCACTCATTTTATGAGCCATGTGAAGTTTCACGAATCTTAACATAACTTGAACATATCTTTGTGTATCGATTGGGGAAGGGGGAGTGGAAATAGACATGTGAATATTATCCAAGTAGCTGTAGTCATGAATCACTCTCTTAGCTGTAGTCATGAACCTCCTATGCCATTCACATGTTTATATTTTACTCTGACTCACTAGTCACTATTAGTTCTCTATGTATAGTAGATACTTCTATTACAGTTCTCTCTCTGTTTACATACTATATTTCTTCAGTTCATGTATCTTACTTTACTGCATGATTATATTTTCTAACCTGCTATGATCTGTTGAGATGTACTGTACTCGCTCTTGTCCTGACTGGACCTGTTGAAAATATTACAGAGGATGAAGAGGAGGCCCTATGTACCACCTATTACGGAGCAGGATTAGACGACACCTGCGACCTGGTTCCTCTGGAGGATCCAGCTGCAGTACAAGATGCTACTCCCAGAGTCTAGGCTAGATAGCTAGGCTTAGTTTTCTTTCAGCTTTGTTATTTGAATTTCAGTTGTTGTTCTGAGATGTAGTTTATATTTAGAGACTCGTATTGAGCTAGATGTTCTTGAGTTGTTATCTTAGACACTTAGATTTTCTCTCTCTCATTTGTATTACATTGTGGTTTGATCTCTCTATCTACCTTTACTATTCTGTATCTGCCTTAGATGTGATTGAGACTGTTCTGTTATGTTACCTCCATTCGGAGCGTATATACTGTACAGGTACCTTTATATTGTTAGATGATTGACCTAGGACAGCGTTCTACCGCCGACACTATGGCGTAGGCTGGGCGTTGTTACATTCTCGTACCCTCACAGTGGGTGCGGGTCGTGACATATTTTTAGTGGTGGCCCATGCAGGTCTAGTTTATGTAGTGGTATTCGAACTAGAGTATCACTACAGCTTGCAGTAGGATTAGGACTATTTTGAGGTACTCAATCACATTAGGAAAAACTCTTAATCAGATTCCTTTTATTCAAATTTGCTACTTATTGTTTTTCCCTTGAATATAAACTGTCCTCCCTTGATTTTTTTTCGCTTCATTCTCAGTAATTACTTCTTGGTTTGATCTGTCTTCATGATGGTTATGAAGACACGATCTCATCGCTCCGGTTCGTGGAATACTATCGAGAGGCTGGCCACCTCTCGTCCTATTTATCAGGGCCTCGAGACCGCAACTCTTGTTGTGCCGACTCAGGTTGGCGTTTCTGCTACATTGGAGGTGCACCTCTATCTGTACAGAGATTTTCTCCCATCATTTCTGATTTCTCTCAGCAGCGGTGATTCATGCAGCATCAGCAGCAGACCAGGGGAAACTAGCAGGGCGAGCCATCGTCAGGACAGTCAAGGATGCACATACCATTGGAGATCTTGCTGCAAGTTCCGTTCTTCTCAATTCCATTCCCGAAATTGTCTTTTATTACTACCTTGAAATCCGATTCCATCTGTTCCTTGCTGATTGATTAAGTTGTCATGTTGTTCTTTTGTTATGTTGTTTTTCTTCAAAATCATATGGGCTAGGTCACCTAAATCATGGGATCTATAATCTTCGATAGTCGTGCTAGTTGGCATAGTGAGGATATGTAGTCAGATTTCGGATGTATTTTTTGGATATGGAAATTTAAGGTTTTCGCCGTCGCATGCGAAAATACGAAAGTTTTAAATACCATAAACCTAGAGGTACGTACCTTAGTCAAGGACTCTGTGATTATCGTAGTCTTGCTCACTAGCATGATGAAGACTCTGGACAATATGATTTTGGACAGACGCATATGATTAGCAGATTGTATCTTGAGAAGGTTTAAAAGATCATACCCTTTTTATTGTTGTAAATGACTTAGGAGTAGGGATATTTAGTTTGTTGAGCTTGTTCATAGGTAGTTCCTTCATAGTATATAGATATGGTGACTTGTAGAGTATCTGTACCCTAGAGGTGATAGTTAGCTTTGGTGCTAGAATAGTAACCCATTACAGATAATTCCCTGTTATTATGATACCAACCAGTTACATATAGGATGTTAGTATGCCGTACAACCTTGATGATTATTTATTGTTTTCTCTTATCCTTCCAGTGAGGTACCCAGTGACCAGCGCCTGACCTTGAGTATAAGTTGTAGTTCACCTAAGACTAAGAGGTCTATATATATAGATGATATACTTAGGATATATGTGATGGATTGTTGTTCTTGAGCATATATATACGTAGTATTTGGGATTGGTGTGCTCAGCTTGCAGGTATTTAGTTATGGGTGACTTGATAGGATTTGGAAGGTTAAGAGCTAGCCTATTATAGAGTTTCTCTTTTACTAAATTCTAGTTGCCAACACTTAGGTAGCTAGCATGGGTAAAATCCTAAGAAGTTGACCAGCTAATGACCAAGTACTAGGATGTTGAGAAAATTGACTAGTGATTGACCCTTGACTATGTTTGACCTAGAAGGGGGTGCGATCATCTTAATTTCGAGGACAAAATTTTTATAAGGTGGGTAGGATTGTAACACCCAGTTTTTCCAGATGAGGGTAATTTTGAAATTTAGTATTTTAATTTATTTAATTATGATATTTAAATGATAATATGATTATTGGTTTTTTTTAATCATTCAAAACTATTTTAAGTTATGGCTTATGATTTTGGTGTTTGACTAGTGTAACCTTAGAGCCTAGTCACGTGATTAGGATGTTTGACTAGTACATTTTAGCTTAAAGGGTATTTTGGTCATTTTAGGATTTATTTGAATTTATTATGATTTATGGGAATTTGTGTGATTTTGATATTAATTAAATATTGCTATGTGTTATGTTAGTCATGACTAGTTGAGACTTGTAGACTAACCTAGAACTAACCCTAGTTGGTGACCCTAGTCTAACTCTAGTTAACCTACTTTTAGTCATTAGAGATTAGTCTTAGGGTAGGAAGGATTACTTAAGTGAAACTAGTTCATGACTTATGGCTTAAGTCAATGACTTATGATTTATCAATTTTAAGACTTGTGATTAAGCCATAGGCCCATGACTTAGGCCCAAAACCAAATTAAACCCACCCATGGCAGCCAACTTAGGGTTTTCCACCCCTATTTAATGCCTCCTTCATTTAGGGTTAGCCTCTCTTGGAAATAGATCTCAAGTTTAGAAGGAAGTAAATCTCCAACCTGAGAAATTTCTAATTAATTCATTTTAGCTCCTTTTTAGTCCTAGTCTTTTGCAATATGATCTAATTTATGTTTATATACTGATTTTGGAGGAGCAACTCAGTTTGCATGCAATTTGGAGATTTGGAGTTGCCATTTGGAATCTCCTCTTTGAAGCTTTTCTTGAGTTTTGATACTCAACAGGTAAATCATCTAAAATCATAGTTTTTCCTGATTTCTTTGCATATATGGTTAGGTTTTAGGGTTTCCTGGCTGTCCCCAAAATTTGGGCATAATTTGTGTCCATTTCGTGTCCGTATCGGACACGTATCATGATTGGCATACTAGGTGTTTGCAGAAATGCCATATAGGAATTTATTTTCATATTTTTGAAATGTAATTAGATAGACCTGTAGATCTTGATGTGTGTATCAATGTTTGTGAAGGTGTCCTAGTGTTTTAGTGTCTTATTGTGTCAGAATTTTGGGTTGGACACGCCGTGCACACACGTACACTGTGTCCTGCATCACGGGCTCATTTTCTCTCGACACAGGACACTTCGTGTCCTGATTTTTGGTATGAGACTAGGGGCAACGATTGTCACCGTGCTTCCAAAGTTTGGGAGCACCTCGTGGAGTGTGTGTGGCGCAATTGCCCCCGCACTGGTCGCACGAGGCACGCACGGGCTGCTGTGCACGCACAGTTTGCGCACTGATACGCAGCTGACACGGACACAACATGCATCGTGGTCACTGTACAGGCGGTCCTAGGTGTAGCCCTACCCCTGGCGCATGTGTATGCAAGGCCACGTGTCACCACGTGGCCTGTGTCACGTGCGGGACACGCGTGCACGATGATTTCGTGTGCACGGTTGGGTGTCTGTGTTCGTACAGCTATTTGGACACGATTCGTGTCCAATTCTTGGATACGAATGCACACCCTAGTGTCCTCACATGTATAGCATCTATTACCAACCATTGGGTTGTCGTTTTGATGTGTTTTGGGATCGAAATTTCGAATTCCCTATCATTCTCTGTTTTCACTGATACTTTTCTGAATGTTAATACTGAAAATTGATTTCTGATTTTGAATTATTTTTTTATTAACAGTTAGATGCTTTGAATTGTAGGATTTTGATTCACCTACATGTTATGGAATAGTGTACATGATACTTGTGGGTTTGTGATGTTTTAGGGTCAAAATCTCAATTTTTCCCCGTAGGAACTGAGACATTGATGCCAGGTGACTGAAATGAGTTTTGATTCAAATTGATGTTCACTGAGTTTTTTTTTTACTAATTGGCAAAACCTGAAACTGTGGGTATGTTTGAACTCGAAAGTCCCTGAGAGCACATGAGCATTGCCGTGTTCTAACTGAAGTTGATTCTTGATTTTGATTTCGAGTGTAATAGACTGATGCCGTTCAGGAGCTGAAATCTTCAGTTCTAATTGTTAATTTTTACTGTTTTAATAATGATTAAATGGAGAAATAGCTCACCCACATATGTATTTAAGTTAATGAATTGTGGGATTGTGTGGGGTGTTTGATAATTGGGTTCAAATGAAGTTTTCATGTTTGATACAATAGTCTAATACAAGAAAGCCGAAATGGATTTTCTGTTTTTAATTTGTTTTGTTATCTGTTAGATGTTGTTATGGTAGGATTTAGTTCACTTACATAACTGTGGATGAGGGATAGGTTATTTGATATTCATGAAATTTCTTCAATGTCAAAAACCTGAGTTTTGAATTTCAATTCAGTCACACATCTACACAGTTAATGGCACACACAATATGACAATGGAATTTCTGAGATTGACAGCCTTATATACTTACACACACACATCAAAATGTTTTTCCTAACACACAGGTTCCTCATTTACCTATCACACTTTGCTAACCCCTTACTTCCTGTCACACTACACAAGCCTAAACACAATTAACACCCTATCACATCTCCTACACACACACACACAATCTCATGTAAACTAAAATACAATAGTCTATAACCCATGTACCATGCCACACCCTCACAACACTACACATATACACACACTCTTATATATACACCCACATTGCCATGTTCACTACACAACCCCATATCCTATCACATACAACTCTGTGAGCATACACCCACATGGGTTCCCTTTAGGCACACACCCACCTCATATGTTGCCCTCTCTATGTATATATGATACATATATATATATATGTGTGTATGTATGTCAATAAGTACATGCTAATGTTTAACCTAATGAGGATATTTATGTGATAGTGTAAATGTAAAGGGATTTTCTATGTGTAATAGCTAATGTGATTAGGCACATTTCCATGGTATGTGTGGATATCTATATACTAATATATGAATAGTGATATATATCTATATATAGTTTTGACCTATATTGCTATGTTGTATTAGCTCATAGCCTAGATAGCTATGACTCTGCAAGAGCTTATGGCCCAGTGTATGGCTAGTGCCTAGAGGATTGGGCCCATAGCCTATGGTTGACCAACCTAGACTTGTTTGACCCTAGTTGACCTAGTTTAGACTTGTTAGACCTAGTTTGACCATAGCTGACTTAGTTTGACTTCTAGGGTTGACCAGAGTTGACCAAGAGTTGACTTTGGCCTAGAGTGACCTAGATTCATGTAGAGTGCATAGAACTTTATTTTACCATTCTGGACATGTTATGACTTATTCTGTTCTAAATAGGAGCCAGACACCACTCCTCGGACAGTATTTTTATCTCGGACACTCAGATACCAGGCGAGTACATTCTCTCATCATTTCATATCATGTTTAGAATTATTTTCCTGCTTTAAATTACTTTACTTGATACTGTCACGTTAGTCACACGGATTGGTACTATATGGATCTTTTCATGAGATGTTATCCCCCTCGGGAGCATCGGATACTACATGTTTTGTGCGTTTCACGAATCATCACGTATCTCTATGCTTTCTCTGATTCACGAATCGCTTGTGACACATGTACTCTCATGTTCACAGAGCCATCATGAATCACCTTCACGTATCACTCATTTTATGAGCCATGTGAAGTTTCACGAATCTTAACATAACTTAAGCAGATCTTTGTGTATCGATTGGGGATGGGGGAGTGGAAATAGACATGTAAATATTATCCAAGTAGCTGTAGTCATGAATCACTCTCTTAGCTGTAGTCATGAACCTCCTATGCCATTCACATGTTTATATTTTACTCTGACTCACTAGTCACTATTAGTTCTATATGTATAGTAGATACTTCTATTACAGTTCTCTCTCTGTTTACATACTGTATTTCTTCAGTTCATGTATCTTACTTTACTGCATGATTATATTTTCTAACCTGCTATGATCTGTTGAGATGTACTGTACTCGCTCTTGTCCTGACTGGACCTGTTGAAAATATTACAGAGGATGAGGAGGAGGCCCTATGTACCACCTATGACGGAGCAGGATTAGACGACACCTGCGACCTGGTTCCTCTGGAGGATCCAGCTGCAGTACAAGATGCTACTCCCAGAGTCTAGGCTAGATAGCTAGGCTTAGTTTTCTTTCAGCTTTGTTATTTGAATTTCAGTTGTTGTTCTGAGATGTAGTTTATATTTAGAGACTCGTATTGAGCTGGATGTTCTTGAGTTGTTATCTTAGACACTTAGATTTTCTCTCTCTCATTTGTATTACATTGTGGTTTGATCTCTCTATCTACCTTTACTATTCTGTATCTGCCTTAGATGTGATTGAGACTGTTCTGTTATGTCACCTCCATTCGGAGCGTATATACTGTACAGGTACCTTTATATTGTTAGATGATTGACCTAGGACAGCGTTCTATCGCCGACACTGCGGCGTAGGCTGGGCGTTGTTACGTTCTCGTACCCTCACAGTGGGTGCGGGTCGTGACACTATATACATACACATATATATATACTCTTTATATATAATTACATACACACACACATATAGATATATTTATATATGGACACACACACTCTAACACTCTCACACACACACTCACTCACAAACACACTCACACACACACAAACACACTCTCACCACCACTCTCATGACACCAATACCACCACCACCACTCTCTACACACACTCACACAAATACATATATATAATACATACACACACACATATATATATATATATATATATATATATACATATATATATATATACCACTCTTAATTAAGAAACCCCAATTAATCTCTAACCTAGATTTCTAGGGAATCCTACAAATTCTAGGGGCAAAATGCAGAGAATCATCTTCTCTACATTTATTGTGAAATAATTAATGCTAAAGAGGAATAAATGGGGAATTTATGACATACCTATGATTTGAAATCCTTGGAGAAGAAAAGCTTGGAAGAAAGAAGAATTTTGAGAGAGAGAGAGTTTACTTGGTTGTGAAGAAAAGAGGAGGGGGAGGTTGTCCATCTATTGCCGGCCATGGGGGGGGCTATTGGGTTTGGTTTGGGGATCCAATAAGCCCCCAACCCATTAGACTTAGGTTGGATTTGGTTCGGGTTTGGTTTATTTTGGTTTGTTTCGATTCAACTCCAAATCGACTAATTAAGCCATGGAAATAGGGTTTATGGTTTCTAGCCTAATTAGGATGGCATGTGGGCCAAGCCCAGCTAGTATGTAGGTCCCACTTGGGTCCAGACTACCCGGGTCTCCAACTTAAGTCCGAATTGGGTAAAATTCAAACTAAATCAAATAAATCCCAAAAAATCATATAAAATCAAATAAAATACCTAAAAATTATAAAACTTGAAAAATGACGAAAATACGCCTAATTTGAAAACTGGGGGTGATAGAAGCAGAATCAAGTTGCCCTACCGGGACCTTATCTTCATATTGTGGGGGTAAGGAGGAAGAGGGATTTAAGGTCTGTGCAGATATAAGACTGTCAGAAAGTTGCTCAGACGATTGAACTAAAGTACTGATCATCTGGAGTTAGTACACTCAGATATCTGTGACTTTTATCAATTATCCACAGAGGCCGGTTCGAAGTGTTTCTCGAAGTGCACGTTCGCATGACTTCTCAAGTAGAAGGATGTAGCATTCGAGTAGTTCAAAGTCTTCAGGGCTGAAGCTGAACATTAAACCGATCTATAACTACTCATAAGTGATCGAGGTAGAGAGTATAGGTCTCATGAATTCGCATCATTCTACAGAGAACATAGAATTGTTAATGAGACGAATGCTCCATACTCCCCACAATCAAATGGTGATGCAGAAAGGAAGAACAGAACGTTAACATAGATGATGAACTCAATGTTGTTGACTGCAGGTCTTCCAAATTGCTTTTGGGGCGAAGTAGTGCTTACTGCTACTCTCATTCTGGATAGAGTACCGTATGCAACTTTCGATGTCACTCCTCATGAACTCTGGTTCAAGGTCAGACCCAACTTGAAAGTTATTCGAGTGTGGGGGTGTCTAGCGTATGTGAAGCTTCCGAATTTAAAGATTTAGAAGCTAGGTACAAGGACTACGAAGACAATCTTCCGATGTTATGCCAATAAAAGTAATGCTCGGAGGTTCCCTGATATTGAATATAATCATATCATTGGGTCTCGTGATGTAGAATTATTTGAATTTAGATTTGCAAGGCACAAGAACATTATTTTCACGGATATTCCAGAGAATAGCATGAGTGCACAGGAGGCTGAAGCTCCTTGTAGCGATGTAGACCAAGAAGTTATTGTTGCAAGAACAACTATTGAACCAGAACTCATAGACCCTGTATCTAAGCGAACGAGGAGACAGAAGGACTTCGGAGAGGATTCTGTTACCTATCATATGGAAGCAGATCCGCTTACCTATGATGATGCTATGAAGACCAGAGACACTGTCCTCTGGAAGGAGGCTATTAATGATGAGTATGACTCAATAATCTCCAACTTCATATGGTTGTTGGTCGATCTGCCTGATGGAGCAAAACCAATCGGATGTAAATGGATCTTCAATAAAAAGATAAAATCCGATGGAACTGTTGATAAGTTCAAGGCTAGGTTGGTAGCCAAGAGGTTTTCTCAAAAGCAGGGGATTGATTAATTTGACACTTATGATCTAGAAGCATGGATTACTAGCATGATCAGGATGTTGATTGCTCTAAGTGCAATTCACAAGCTAGTTATTCATCAGATGTATGTTAAAACTGCTTTCCTGAATGGTGAGTTGACTAAAAAGATTTACATGCAACAACCTGAAGGATTCATCGTCAAGGGCCTCAAAGACAAAGTCTGTAAGTTGGTGAAATCTCTGTATGGTCTGAAGTAAGCTCCCAAGATATGGCATGAGAAGTTTGATAAAGTCATAAGATCAAACGGCTACAGGCTCAGCGAGACGGACAAATGTGTATACACAAAGTTTGGTGATGGAAGAGGAGTTGTCATTTGACTGTACGTGGACGACATGATGATCTTGGGTACAGATCTAGCAAGTGTTACTGAGACAAAGAAGTTTCTCTCGTCTATGTTCAGCATGAAGGACTTAAGGGAAGCTGATGTTATCCTAGGGATAAAGATCATCCGGACGGAAATTGAAGTGGCGTTGTCACAGTCTCATTACATTGAGAAGATGCTCACACGCTATAGGTATCAGGATCTTCCAGGGATAGATACACCGATAGTTGTGACAAGAAGCTGAAGCCAAATCCAAAGGAAAGCGTCAGACAGTTGGAGTATTCACGCATCATCGGGAGTTTGATGTATGCGACTGCTGCCACAAGGCATGACATAGCTTTTGTCGTGAGGATGTTGAGTCAGTTTACGAGCGATCCAGGTATAGAGCACTGGAAAGCTATGAAAAGGGTTATGAGATACCTCAAAAGGACTCAAAAGAATACACTACTTCAAAGATCCAACAGTAGTAGATTGCTTCAGTGATGCAAGCTGGTGTTCATAAGTAGAGAGTGAAAGGTCCACAGGATGATACATATTCTAAATGGGTGGAGCTGCTATATCGTAGAAGTCGAAGAAGCAGTTTATGCTCTCACACTCGTCTATTGAATCTGAGTTTTATGTACTAGCAGTTGCAGCAGATGAAGCAGAATGGCTTCGGGAGCTCATGTATGATCTTCCTATGGTTGGTACGCAGATTCTGGCAGTGCCAATTTAATACGACAACCAGGCGACTGCAACGGTGGCATCAAATGGCATCTTCAATGGTAAGAAGAGGACTGTGCGATTAAGGCACAGGTCGGTCATTGATCTTATTAAAGAAGGAGTCATTTTTGTGGTAGATGTTCGGAGCCAGGAGAATCTGGCGGATCCGATCAACAAAGGTCTCAAGCGTCAGCTGGTCGAGGACTTAGCAAGAAAAATAGGTTTGAAGACGTTTTGATATTGTATCTCTGCTATCCTACCATAAAGTTTTATGTTATTAGTTCAAAGAGAAATCTACTAGGCATCTAGCTTTTGGTTCAAGGGAGGACCATTGACTGGAAGAATATCAAGTGCAGTGGGCAATCCTTTGGTATACTGCGGGGTCACGGACCTAGAACCACTGTTAGTGGGCAGTCCTCTGGATATTGTGATGTCACGTACACAGAACCACTGTTAGTAGGCAATCCCTTGGAATATTGCAGGGTTTTAGATCCAAAACTATTGTGAGTAGGCAATCCTTTGGGACCTTGCAGGATTGTGAACCCAGAACCACTGTTGTCTATTGTTTATTTATTGTAGAGAACAAAGTCCTGTGAGAGGATGGCTTGGAAGCCTTAATGAGTTCTCGGGCATTTGGGATGTCTGGCGTGCTTAACAGGAAGCACGAATAGCACAGCACTACAAATGAGCGTAGTACTCCATGCTACAGTGGGGTAACACCATATGAGGTACCTAGTGAGGGTAAAGCCTCGGCTTCGGGCCAAGTCACAGCGGCATAGCAATGCACATAGGCAAGTGGGCCTAATGCTGTAGAATGAAGAGTGATAGGAAGCACTACAAAGAGGATGAGCCTCATGTTACAGTGGTGTGACACCACATGAGGCAGCGCCTCGGCTTTGCAAGCCATGTCACGGCGGTGTAACACCGTAAGGAAGCAAAAGGGTTCATGTTGGGTAGTTTGGCACTACAAAGAGGCTGGGCCTCATGCTACAGGTGGTATGACACCACATGAGGCAGTGCCTCGGCTTTGGGCCATGTCATAGTGGCGTAGCACCGTAAGGAAACGAAAAGCTTCATTCCAAGACTCTTTAAAAGAACTCACCTAGAGTGTATGCATAGAGATATAGGCCGTCTCTTGAGGGAAACTTTATAGACACCCAATGTACATACACCGAAACCAGGCTGGCACAAGGCCTTCAATATGCAGCCAGAAGCACAGTTGATGTCATTATGTGAGTAGGAAGAATTACAGTTATGGTGCAGAATTTAAGGCTTAGTCCATTCTTGTTTAATGTTGTTATTTAACATATGCGGGAAGATTCAAGTCATAGCGACATCTCTTCTAATGCATAATGGGCAGTCGCTGTAGGGAACGCTCAACCCATATATTGAGATATATAGGGAATTGTTGGTACTTTTGCCTTTAGACTAGGAAAGATAGTCCCACATCGACTACACCAAATGATAAGTATCTCAATATAATGCATTGCTTGTGTTGAGGTATGCACATGAGGCGTAATGGGGCATAAGTGTGTACCATGTGGGAGTATTTTCCTAGAAGGAAAAAGGATTAATTCTAACAATGATGTAAGTTGATTTAGTTAATCAGACTCGGACTCAGACTCTAGGATGCCTCGTGTACGGACGTGTGTTCGGGGGGTAGGCGTGGGCTAGCACTCGACTATGTTGATTATGGGATGATGTAAAACATCAAACTCTATTTTAGAGTATTGGTATTTTAGTCCAACATCGGATATGAGAGATGGTGGAATCTCACTCTATTTTATAAATAGAGCCCCCTGACAACCTTTCTAAGATGCGCTAAGAAGAGAGTTAAAGGAGCCCGTTAAGTTCAGGAAGCCCGTTCAAGTCGCAAATATTGACTGACGAGCGTTCCAGAAGTTTTCTAGAACTTGCTGGTTCATGGAAGCTGATCGTCTATAGGCGAATCTTGTTTTGAGCAACGGTGATCTAATCACCCCAGCAAAGCTGCCTTTCACTTTCTTCTTTCTTTCTTTTCTTCTCTGATCTAATCAGAAACCTCTTGTGGGCTTTCGTCATTGCTGCTGCTAGCAACTCAATTTGTACCTTCTAAAAGAGGCTCTACATTCGTTTGCTGTTGTAACGAAATCTTTTTATATTTTCGTTACCCAGAATCCTCCAAGGATCTCTGTAGTGCACCTTCTTTGAAGTGTTGCTACAAAACGTTGTTGTTGTTTTTCATTTCTCAGTTGTCTATTGAAAATTACGCCTCGGGAATAACAATAAGATGTCTGACTTAGTCTCAAAAGAAAAGGTCAAACTACTTCTTACTTGGTAGCATATTGTCCAAGAAGTAAGATATCAAAGATTTTGTGCTTACACACATTGATAAAATCATCAAATATCTTACGATATATCTTCTTACATTGAAACTGTTCTTATGGAAAGTCATCAAATCATGCACATGCATATTTGATCGCTGGAAGATTTTTCCTGGGGCAAAGTGGAAATTTTCAGCCACCTTGTTGACATCCAGAAAACCATAGATATTGCGCCGTTTGCCTTATTCATCTTTCTTTTGAAGGAAACCCTCTCTTTTGCACTGTCATAGTAAAATTTACGATAACAAAGAATAATAGAAAAATACATAGATAACACAAAAACATGGAATGCTACTACTACAACTAATAGGCAAGGCAATATATAATTTACAACAATAGTTTTATTTCCACTATAATGCTTTTCTTCACCCCTAATTTGATTAAACCTCCAACATCTGACAATCATCAATCTGCTTGTTTTATTTAGTCATTATTTAAAAAACAAGTATTTAATCATTATTTACATAAGTGGTGCTTTATACCGTAGCTTTTATTAAAAGGCTCCAATCGGAGATAAACTTTATGTTAAACATTACCTAGTCAAGTTCACACATGTTGCATTATTATATCCAATAAGCTAATATTATTGTAGGTTAAGGACATATGTAATTGTTCCAAGTCCAAGTTAAAATTACATTTGGAACCAAGTGGCATATCACATGTGGCATAACATTATCAGTAGAGAAAGGTGATGAAACGTAGGATCATCACAAGTTTCACATTCATAATTAATTCAGCCATCTTGAACTTTAGGAATTTGGAAAAAAACATGGAAAATGTGGCAAATATTTGTATGAAACACGTTATAATTCTAACTCTTGTTATTGTTTTTTCAAGTTTAAGCTTTTGATCTTGAGGTTGGCCATATCTCCGTCGCGTTTTCGTGAAATCAAGGTATGAACCATGTCCGTAGAAGAAAGGATAAAGGAGAATCAGAGGACACAAAACTATATGCAGTTCATTTGCATGGATGAAAGTCAGGAATTAATAAAAAGTAAAGACAAAAACTAATTCAAAAAAATTCAGAAGGTGGTAGGATTAGGATGAAAAACCTAAGTTGTTGGTCAGACAGTTTTAAGTCCATGCAACCCAATAGAATTCTTCCAATAACTTAATTGTTGTACAGGACTCATGATTTGCTTGTGTTCCCTTATACATAAAATTGGCAGAACAGATTCCTTTCAGACATCCTATATAGACACAATCTTGTCTAGGACTCATGCAAAGAGCATTTGCACATATTAGAATGGAAGAGTATCAAGTTAATGACACAACCAAGTGCACATTCATATACACACACATGGCAAGTACAATGTAGAACAATAAATGCACTTGCCCAAAAATTTGGGATCACAACTTTGTTATTGTATTTGTTACATCCGCTAATTTTATATACCACAATTACTATAAATGTCCACTGGCACAATCAACTGTGATTATTGATCAGGTTATCTACAAACCTGGCAAAATGGGATCAAAATACAATTGTTGAATATGATCTGGAGATATTTTTATCAAATAACAATAGATAGTGATGATTTATGAACAACCAACTCGACCAATTATCAGGTTACCAAAATTGGCACACTGCAAGTTTTGATGTTAATAGCTTGGAGTAAACAAAATATAGGGTCAACAAACCAGTATGCTACAAGAAGCTAATACCATGTTGGCATCAGTATTTTCCTTTATCATGTTCTTTACATGGAAATCAGATGTCAAGGGACCATTCCTTTGACTCGTACTGATGATAATTTTACTTTACTAGAAATTGAACAAAAAGTTGCACAATTAGCCAATTTCTTGTGAGTACCAATTGAAGTAATTTGAAATAAAGAATGAATGTTTTCTCAATACGGGGGAAGGAACTTTCTAATTTCCTTTTAATTTAATACAACTAAAGTTTCTTCACTCTACAAATAGCAAAATATATGATCAGGAAGAGTCAAAACTTAATAAGAAAATATATTATATTGGCCTTGAAATTATAGTCATTTTGAGTGCAGATACAGGTCGCAAGCTGAGGCAAATATGAAAGAAAAGATACCTTCTTTATAATTCACAGAACCATCTACTAGACAACGTATCCACTATAATGATAAAATGAATATGTGCACTAATAAAGGAGAACAGAGAGTAATTCATATATTTAGAACTAAAAACACCAAGATATCTTAAATGGTACCTCAAAATTACAACTAGTAGTCCCATTAATCATGTATCATATGCTTGTAGCTATCTTCCAAGAAAAGCTTCCCGTGAAATTTAGATTCCTTCGATTCCAGACAAAGGATCATCTTATGTAGCTGATAAATTATAATTTTTTATACCAAAAGTCAAAGAAACTTATAGTTAGAGATCTCAAAAGTAAAGGAATTAACATTATGTTTTTTTTTATACTTTATAACCTTCAGAAAATGAAGAACTAGGTTCCTCAAGGACTGGTGGAAGATAAGGGTATAAGGAGCAGGACAGGAAAAAAGAACCATTGTTTCACAAACATAGAGAAACGTTGATGCAGGACACAAAAAATGACTACACCTTCCGAAACATAGAGAATATATGTTTCACCACCTCATTGTTAATATCAATTGAAAGTTTGCTTACAAAGATTGATCTGTCCAAATCATTTATATTATTAGTTAATCTTGAGTCATTTTTGATCTTTCATCATCTTTAGATTCAATACTACCCAATTCTTTTCCAGGTAAATATGATTCTTTGCCTATGATTCTTTACGTTAACCCAAAACATCAAGCATAGATACGTTAATTCTCTTTTAAATATGACAATATCATGTTATAATTTTGAGATATACAATTATGCAACTATTAACCAAAACTAATATAAAGTTAGATAAAAATAACTCATGAAATATATTCAGTCGACTCCAAAGGTTTTAGATAAAGGCTTTGCCGTTGTTATAATTCATGAAATCTATTTCATATTAACAAATAGTGGTGTTGATACTTAATAGGGTATATTACCAATATAAAACTATTGATGAACAAGGATTAGATTACATTTATAGGAAACCTAAAGGATACGGGGTTGAAAATATAGTAACTAAAAGTAGGATATATGAATTCAATTGAAACTACAACCAAAAGGATTAGATTACCCAATAAGTGGTGGGAGAAGGTTCAAAAGTAGCCAGCGATGAAAGAACCTCTTTGTTCCCTCAACCTTTTTGGGGTTGGATCAAGCTCCTAAACTTAAATTCTAACTCAAGATTGAAGGCATTGAGTTACAGAATGTGGAGGATTTAACATCACCAACCCCTCCTCCGTCTATAGGCCTATATAAAGGAATGTCCATACTACTAACGTGATAGAAGCAAAGAGTAAGAAGTTCATGCAGCATCCAACCCCATATGTAAATAGCAAAAGAAAATATTTGCTGATGCATATTTTTTTTGTACCTTCGGGTATGAGCAGACACAATTGAAAAAACCTACAAGAAATGATATCATAAGATAGTATCCCTACCTGCAAGTTTATAGGAAATAAGTTTAATCTTCCATAACCACAAATTACTATTTTTGCCCTGCAACAAAAAACCCTTTTAATGACGACTAAAAAGCGTCATTAATGACAAACCATGACGCTTTTTTTCAAAACAAGCGTTAAGAAAATGGGTGTTATAAATATTTTTTAAAAGCGTTATAAAAAAAGCATTATGGATAGTTTCTATAAAAGCGTTATGGATAGTTAATATATATGCACAATTCAGGACATTTTTAAAACGTTATGAATAGATAATATGTATAGGCTCAATCCACCACATTTATAACACTTTATACTATTCAAATTAGCATATTTATAATGCTCTATACTGCACATTATATATTACATTCCAAAAACTTAACATTATATATCACCATCTTTATTACATTTCTCAAAATGGAGTACATATCAACATCTTCATTACATTCTCAAAATAGAATATCCAAATACATATATATATTTACAACTACCAAAATTGTCCACATCAAAACTTGGCCACATCAAAACTGTCCACATAACATGTAGCAAAACCCTGAAAAATATAAAAGCAAGGTTCAATATACTTTGTAATATAATGTGAAAAATGAAACTTTACATTGGTGCCCCATATAATAAGGTTCAACAACTTTTACTTCATTACATCTTATTATTTCCTTTCTATGCAAGAATGGAAAAAAAAAATAAAGAAGGCCAAAAATGCATCTTTAGAATTTTACAGAAAAATTGAAATAGCTTCAGAATATTATATAAATAGACATAAACACAAGAGAATTTATGTGGTTGTTTGGGGGACCTTCATCCAGGTTGAGCAGACTCCTATGAGTTGCATAATGTATGGGAAGAGGTAGAAATTTCATATGCAGGAACAATTGGTCACTTATAACAAATACTTGAAAGATAAAAAATTATGATATTAAGGGTACATACAACCTCTTACAGATAGGAAATGGTTAGTTTTGGCATAACAAGAACTCTGTACGTGCATCCCAGGTATTGAAGCGACCAAATGGCATGTAGCAATTCCAAAATCATACTTTGCCAAATCGATCCAGTATGCTTGGGGCTCAACAATATTGATTTTGTGGATCATGGACAGATTCCTACAATTGTCACATTAGACGATGAGTGATTCATTAAGTGCAAATGTCTCACAAAGTTTACAAGGTGACGATGGAGAAGATTGGTGGTAATCTCTACTTGAGTTTTGTTCCATTATTCGGAATAATAGTGTATGTACCAATAGATTTTCTCTATTTAGTCTTGCTTGATCAAGTAATACCGTATATGCATTGGATAAGAAAACAAATTTATCTAAATTTACATCCTTAGAGTATACTACACTAGTATGTTGGTGTAGTATCATGTCTGTGCCAAAATAACCACCATCTATGAAACAATTATCAACTTTGCAAAATGTAACTGAGCAAAGAATATTATTCAAAATGCAACTTCTTACCATTTCTATGTGCACTTTGATATCAGTTTACAATAAGAGCCAACCATTTCTATGTTACCATTTATATGCTTCTTACCATTTCTATATATGCACTTTGATATCAGTTTGCAAACAACAGATTACAATAACAGCATTTTCCAAAGTACAGATTGCAGCGGCAACATTTTGGACATCAGGCTGTACAACCTGAACAATCTAATTTAGTAGTAGAGAATTTGATAAAGCCGAGAATATATTCAAAATGTAACTGAGCAAAGGGTTGTTGGCACGTGGCGTACATCCTAAGCCCGGTGGCCATCAGAAACACCCCCAAAACCAGCCAAAGCTACAAACAAATACCATATCAATCTTATCTTCACCATCTCAATCATCAACAAATAACAACATGCATCCATACCAGAAAGCTAGAGGACATTTGCGAGTTCAGGATCATGAATAACAAAAGCACTGAAGAAAACAACAATGTACGTATAAAATTTCTTTCCCTAATATAAACCGATTTTCTAGATTCCAAAATCTATCGAAATTAAGAAGAAACATTATACCGGTAATGAAAAACGCCATCGAGTTGGAATTGACAAGCCGACCACCAGGATACATTCTCTAAATCAATAAATTACAATAAATTCATAAAAAAAACCATAGAAAAATCTAAAAAAATGAGGAAGAAACAAACTAAAGCTCGCCTCTCCGGGATGAATCCATGGAAGCCAGTCTCGATGTCGTCGCGGCTTCCACGGAAGACGAAGCTCATCTTTCCCGACATTTTCTACTGCAAAATCCATCGAGAAAAATAAGATCAGAAATTGGAGTGTTCCCGATAACATAAATTTGGGAGTCAGGGCTCACATTTGGAGAAGACTTTGATTTTGCTCCCTTCGGTGTCTCGAGCTCCTCCTCTCCGAAAATGAAGTCGAGGCTAGGATTAGGGTTTGTGGGAGGGGGCATTGGGGCTAAGGTTAGGGTTTGTAGGAGGTTGAAAGAAGGAGGAGAAGGAGAAGATTAGAGTTTACATAAGAGGTAGAGTAAAAGAGAGACGGAAATGAGCAAGAAACTGAAAGGGCTTTGGAAAATTTTAGGGTTCAAGGAGAGGAGGGAAGCTCTGAAAAAGATCGGGTGTGAAAGGTATTGTTGGAAGTTTATTAATTACAAGTTTGCCACCGCTTTTAAATATTAATAACGTTTTATTTTGTAAACGTTATGGAAAGTCCATAATTAGTTCAGACCGTCATTGAAAGAATGGATTATAAACATTGATAACGCTTAGGTATCAGCCGTCATTAAAATGCCTCGTCGAGCGTTATTAATAGGTCTTTTTGTAGTAGTGTTGTTTCCATGCTCTTAAAAATATTTTGAATCTCCGTAACAAGATATTTAACTTCGATACAATTTGCATCAGTGTGAAGAGAGCCGCTAGCATAATCCCTTTCCCCTTGAGATTCTCTCTACCCCTACTCGTTGTCGATGATGACGACAGTGTCAGTGACCGTGATCCCGTCGTCGCACAGCGGGACGACAATCTCAAATACAGAGGCTCCCTCGACGACTAGGCAGGTCTAGCCAGACGGAAGGATGTAGATAAGGAGGACACGAAGAAGTGGAAGAGAGAGGAGATCAAGGTGAGAAGATATATTTTTTGGTAGAAGGAGAGGAGGAGGAGATGAGGGTTTGATAGGAGCGGGAGAATTTTGTTTGGTGAAAGGAAAAACTAGCGCCAGAATTGAATTTGGGTGAAAATTTTGACAATGGTTATAACACGCTTGTGAAAGAATAGTGTGAAAGATAAACAAAATAGAATCAGAGAAAACAATCTATACCAAAAGCAACTAGCTTCGATACAATTTGTGTAAATAATCTATATAAAATTGGTTTGTTACTTAGATTATTTACAGTCAATTTTTTTATCTAGTTGCTTAAATATTCTTTTTATATAGATAAAAACTTTATATAGATTATTCACAGTCAATTTTTAATTTTATGTTCAATAAAAGTGTACTGTTATTTTTATATTATTTTATTTATCTTTGTGTGGGAGGAAAATAATATATATGAACATAATTTCAATGTAAAAAATACAAAAATCGAAAAACTCTAATACTGGTGAGCTCTTCTAGTTGATCCATCTCTTGATGTTACAAGTAACGAAGTTCAAAAAATCTAACCCTTCTCTACTTGAATCACTCTCCTTCTTTAATCCTTTTGATATTATCATGTGTCTTAAACAGATAGATTACAACTTAGAGCCAAGCCGAACAACCAACTTTTACATGGGACAGTTTTTAATTTTATGTCTCGATCAGTTGATCGATCGATATGACCAATATCTTTTTTAGGCTTGAATTTGAAAGCAAGACCTCTCCTATAACCTTCACTAACCGCAACCACTAGACCACCCCATATTGGCCCATGACTAATTATTATTATTATTTTGCACCTATATAATTTGTGCATGACTATCAACGCTGGTTTTTTGATCGATCCAAGACACAAGCACTGGCAGCCAAAATATATAAAATAGTTAGAAAAAGATATCATATTGGCCCATGACAAATTTTATAATATTACTGCATAAAATTGAATGATTGCTAGAATTAGATATCAATTTTTGAATATTTGTAATCTATGCATAAAAAAGTAAAAATTAGTTACTTTTAAGGGTGTATTAATCAATTTTAATGATTAATAAAAATTAGTTTATTGTAATCTATACATAAAATTGTAAAAGCTATTGTGTGTTTGATTGAGTCTTTTCCTCATGGAAAATATTTATATTATTAATTTTCTACCAATTGTAGTGTTTGATAGCTTATATTTTCCATGGAATTATTTTTTAAAAATTACCATTTTCCATATTTTCCTCCAAAATGGTGGAAAGTGAACCTTGTCCAACACATAGGAAAATATCATTTTCCATTGAAAATGTTTTTTTTTTTCGTAAATAATGACATTCAAACACCAAATTAAATTTTCTATAAGAAATTTGAAAATTCCATGGAGTTGTTTACTAGGAAAATAATTTTGTGGAATTATCTTATTTCCCATCTTGCAATCAAACACACAATAGTGTTAGGAATTACACCATACGCATGTATTTCTAGTACTTACCCCTAAAAAAATCGGTTAATCTCTTTTTACCATTAATTATGTCTCACAAAATATCCACCATTTAGTTACGCAATTTGATGCAGCGTAACTCTAAAAGAACAACACATGAATCCACTAGAGAAATTGACAGGATATCCAAGAGATTTTCTGATGAAAAATCTGTAAATTCTGCCAACGTCCTTTGTTCAATCATATATTCTAAATCACAATTTTTGTCAAGTAGCAAGGGTCATGACTCGAATCCAATAACAAAATTAAATTCAATCCATAGTCAACAATTCACAATATATCTTGTATTCCCTCCAACACCAAGGAAATCGTGTAGAAAATAGAGGAATAATGTATAATACACATTTTGTACATTTAAATAGGTTTACAATATTTTTATCGATTAGGAATTTTGGATCGATGTAAAATATTAATTATCAAATAATTTAGGATAAAGAATAGGGGACCAATACTCAATTTAAAATTCAAATGAGTAATATTGATTCTTAAATCCTTATTGTGTATTAAAATTAACAAAAAACAAAAATCAAATTAGACAATGGACTTTGTAACGACTATATATAAGTTATTGCGAGATCAACATGTTGCAACAATTATTTGTTCTTTCAGCAATGGTTATCATAACCGTTGTCATTTAACAAAAAAATTGCAACTAGTCGCACAAAATCGTTGCATAATCATTATAAATAAAAGCCCACTCGAAACATGTTACAAAAATCGTTACACAAGTGTTACTAACATAGAACATTTTTATAAGGCTTTATATAAGTGTCATAAAATATTAACAAATTTCCAACAATTATTTAAAACCCTGGTATAATCATTGCAAATTCAGCTCACTCTAACAACACTTTCATAATTCGTTGATTGACCGTTGTAAAAAATAAAAAACTTTTAGCAAGAATTTATGAACCATTATAAAAGGTGTATTTGGTCACGGTTAATCTCTAACTGTTGCAAATAGATTTAATTTGTAAACCTTTATGTCAGCTGTTACTAAATGATTGCAAATTATAGTTCCAGCAACACACATATAACCGTTGCACTAAAGCCGTTGTGAAATAGAGGTATTTCTTGTAGTGTGCATAGTCAGCAAATATATCTAAGCGAAAGACAACCCTTAGGCTAGTCAAGTGGGGATCATACCACCTTAGACTTGAAAGCTTTTAACCTATAATTTACGATGTAGGTCGATACCGATACGATATGACTGATACCGATATATTTTGATTTTTCCTTATCTGATATCGTCGCTACCGATACTAACTGGTACCAATATTGGGAGTTTTCCCAGTCAATTCAGCAAAGATAATTGAACAAAAAGACCAATCATCATGGGTGTAAAAGCACAGTAAGCTGTAAAAGTATATAAATGAAGAAAACTTATTTATCTCAATGATTAAGCTTTAGAAATTCTGATAGTTGTTAGATATTTTTAATGATTCATTAATTGAATATATGATATAATCTAGGCTAAAGCAGCATTTTATAGAGTAAGGTAGGGTTTGAGGAGTCATGATTTTTACACGAATGAAGATTAGAATGAGCAAGAAGCTATTATATTAGGCCTATCTTTCGAAGCCGTGGAGGGATGGGTTTCAGCACATGACATATACATTTAATCATGAGATGCTACCAAGTAAGGTATCGACCTAATAAGACCATCATTTCAAATAATATCATCTTATAAATATTTTAAATATAAATTTACAATATTATTTAAACATGATGAAATACACATATTTTACAATATTTTGAAAGTTTGTTAAGTATAATCCTTTTACAGTGTTTCTTAAACATTATAAAATGATAGGACATACGCAACATTTATATAAAGCGGTAAAGTAAAAATAATTTTACAACATCAAAGAAACATTGTAAAATATAAAAAAAATTACAACATTTAATAAACGTTGTTGAACATAACATTTTTACAATATTTTTAATTCATTGTCAAGATAAATAACTTTGACAACTTTAAATAAATGTTGTCAAAATTAAAAAATATTACAATGTTAATAAAACGTTGTTGAAGACAGTAAGTAGTACACAACTTTTGTGAATGACCATTGTAGAAGTCTTACCGTTTAAATATAAAACGTTGTTTGCATATGTATTTTACAGCATTTTTTACGATAAAGGTTGTAGAAGACCCTCATTTTTAACAACGTTTTTAGGAAGTGTTTTAGATGGAACATTATAAAAGGCATTTTTTCTTGTAGTGATAAAGTCTGCACTCTTGTAGTGATAAATTGTAGAGCAGGCTGGCACCT